>JAQQPU010005163.1:19579-48595 GCA_029168905.1 Artemia sp. Kazakhstan ARC1039 | reverse complement strand
TAACAAGTGATGTCATTTATAATTCCTGACACTAAAGATCGATGAAGCCCTATTTAAAAATAGAATATTAATTTTTCTCTCTGACCTAAAGAACGTTTATCCCTCAGGCCTAAGATTAAAGAAGCCATAATATTTCTTAATTCCCCCTTCGTTAGAATATCAATTTATCTCTCAGACTTAAAGCTCCGTGAAGCCGTATTTAAAAATAGAATTTCTATCTCTTTAGACTCCCGCATAATTCCAAGATAACAAGTGATGTCATTTATAATTCCTGACACTAAAGATCGATGAAGGCCTTCTTAAAAATTACACGTGGCCAAACGACAACAGATCGATTGACCTTGACCCCCATTAGACTCGATCGATAATCCTTGAATAAATTATGTAAAAAAAGTTGTAGGTGGCAGCAGGGGTGAGGGATCGTGTCAATAGGGGCCATTCTACTGAGGTGCTTTTTATTGTGAATTTATTGATTGAACAAATTGATTGATCCTTGACCACTTGTTTTCAATAAGACGTCCATAATCGATGGATTGTTTGAGGAACCATCAATTATGGGCCTGATGACATGAATGTTAAAAAAAAAACATTTGTGCAACTGTTGGTCAAACGAATTGAAATTAGCTGAAGACAAAGCTAGAACTTAGTTCAGGAAGATAGAGTCGAATATTCTTGCTTAAAATTAGTTAAGTTGACTTAAAATCTTTGTTTTATTATTATTAGTTTTTTAGAATAGAATTGCTTGTACCATTAAAAATAGTTAAGACTCCTTTTAAAAGAGCTTATCCATAGCCTCATGGAGTTTATTCTCGCTGAAAGGATGTTCGGCATAGCACCTGATTTTTGAGTGGCGCTTATTAATAAATTAACACGCCTGAAAGTTTGGCAGTGGCTATGTAAGTGTTATGTTACCTTCTTTTCTACAAATCGGTAAGTCAGTGGTAAGTAAATATTGTAGTTTCTATTCTTCTAATGTTGTGAGTCTTTTAGAATTGGAAATCCTTGCAAATGATGGATTTCCAAAAGTGGATTGGAGTATGTTGGTCAATCTTAAAGTTCCAAGGGCATCTAAGTGAAAAAATGTTTTTGCCCCCTATATCCAACTTAGGTCTACTTATTTCTACGCCCCGCAATTTTCTAAGATTTTTATTTTAGTGGTTTCAAATCATGAAGTTGTTAGGGAAGTATCACATTTTCTTCAGTGCTGCCTAGTTGAACTGAAAAAATAAACAAGCAGAACTAATTAGTTGAATTTTACACCACTTTTTGTCCATAAAAATTTACACTGTGAAAATTTACACTGTGTTGATTCCCAAAGAAAATCACACATTCAAAGGAAATCTATACTTCCTTAAGCTATTTCCTACCACATGTTTTAAGGTTATTTTAGCTGATTTTTCACCCACGTCTCTTCTTTTCAATTAGGCACTTGGTAATACAAAAACTGCAAGGCAAATTTTGAGCAAATTTCAGAAAGCAAATTTGATTTGCTATCTTTTTAACATATATATGGTTGTATAAGTTTCTACTTATACAATAAAACTAATTAGTAAAATTTGACACCAATCTTTGTCCAGAAAATTCAAACACTATCAATCTGTAGATTTCCAAAGACAACTACGCTTTCAAATTAAAGCTACACCTCTTTAAATTGTTTCACATTTTTTAGCTTATTTTTGGTGCAGCATTAAAATGTGCCAAATTTTTTTTTACCTTATTTTGTTGATTTTTCACCCACGTATATTCTATTAGAATTAGCATCCGTTACTATCAGAAACTAAATAACTGCATAAGGAGGTCTCTTTCATTAGAGATTGAATTCCCGATGCTATCAAACAATTCGTGGTAACGAACTGTAAATAAGGAGCGACCCGGCTCAATAATAATTAAAATTCTAATGAATAGAATTTTGATACCAATAGTTACATCAAAGAATCGGATTTTTATGCTGGTTTCAAATATATAAGTGTCATCAAGTTTAGTCTTACCCATCAAAAGTTACGAGCCTGATTTTCGAAAAAGGGAGAAACACCCATTACAAGTGACAGAATCTTAATGAAGATCACATCGTCAGATTCAGCTTATCAGAAAACCCAACGTAGAGGTTTCAAGATCCTATCTGCAAAAATGTGGGATTTTTTTTTTTTGCCAGAAGAAAGTTCACGGATGCGTGTTTTTTTTTCTTCTTCTTTTTCCTGGGGTGATCGTATCGATCCGGTGGTCCTAGAATATCGTGAGATGGCTCATTCGAACGGAAATTAAAAGTTCTAGTGCCCTTTTTAAGTGGCCAAAAAATTGGAGGGCAACTAGGCCCCCTCCCACGCTCATTTTTTCCCAAAGCCACCCGATCAAAATTTTGAGATAGCCATTATGTTCAGCATAGTCAAGCACCTAACAACTATGTCTTAGAGGATGAATTATCACCCAAAGTCCCCAGGGGAAGGGCTGCAAGTTGTGAACTTTTCCATTGTTTACATATAGTATTGATTATTGGGAAGTATAGGCTACAAACGTTTGCAGGAGAGATTTTTTCTGGTGGGAGGAAGGAGGGGGTTACGTGAGAGGATCTTTCCATGGAGGATTTTTTTATGGGGGAAGGAACATTTCCATGAAGGGGTGCCGGATTTCCCAGCATTATTTAAAAACGATCAGAAATTAAATTAAAAAAAACAAGTTTTTTCAACTGAAAGTAAGGAGCAACATTAAAACTTACAACGAACAGAAATTATTACGTTTTTGAGGGGATTTTACCCCTGTTCAATACCTCACTCTTTACACTAATTTTTTTTTTTAGTACTTTTAAAAGAGCTATCTATTCTAATTAAACGGCCTTTGTGATTCAGGGGTCATTCTTAAAGAATTGTAATAAATTCAAACTTTAGCGTAAAGAACGAGGTATTGACAAGGGGGCGAACCCCCTCATATACGTAATAATTTCTGTTCTTTTTATGTTTTAATTGTGCTCCTTACTTTCAGTTGTAAAAACTTTTTTTTTTCAAGATACACATAGTTGTATGAGTTTCCACTTCATCAATTCAAAAAAAAAAAAAAAAAAACAGATAAAAAAGAATCCCGGAATTTTGCTGTCTGATGCAGAGGCCCTTGCTACAAACCACCTCCCGTGGAGATGGCTGACAACACTCTCGACGCTGCTCTAGCATGATGAGGATAAAGTAGTAAGTAAGTAAAGTTAGTACTCTGAGACTCTAAGTTTGGCCACTTGTTCTCAATGAGGTGTCCATGATCCCTTCAAGGATTAATTATTTACGGGCATGATAATATGAATCTTGAAAGGAACCGTTTTGTACAATGATCACTCAAACAAACTAAGATCAGTCAAAGGCCAAGTTAAACTTTCCTTAAGAAGCCTCAGCCGGGAATTCTCATTTACTATGTATTAAGCTGTCTTATGGTCTATTTGTATTACTATTTTATAGCAGTACTTGTCGTGCCATGAAATACTTTTTGATATTTTGCTAACCTGGTTTTTTTCTTTTTACTGGAAATGGTTAAGCCTCCTTTTAAAGGAGGTTATTGATGGCCTCACGTAGATTACTTTTGCTGGAAGGATGTTCGTATAAACACGAATCGTGCGGTTATACTTTTTGATAAGTTTGTATGTCTAGCAGTTAGATTAGTGGCTCCCTTTCCTACTATCCGTTGATTAAGTGATCATGATAGTATATTTCTGTATTCTAAGTTTGATCGCTGGTTCTAAACAAGGCATCCATTATTCATTGATCCTTAAGGATTTCCTAAGATTATTTCAAGGGATAAATGAGCTTGGATAACTTGCAGAGGGACAAATAATTCAAACTATGCTCATTGTCATGAGACGGGGGCCAAATTTTAGGTATATTTTAAAACTCATTAGGGTTGTTTCTATATTCCTCTATCTGGGTAGGACAGGATCCTTTTCTACTCTGTTATATCTAATTGTAGACAATTGGTTTAAGACAATTAATATATACTGCTGTAAGAATTAGATTAATGACCTTCGACTTCACTCAGCAAAGCGAAAAAAAAGAAGGCTATTGAAAAATCCTCGAATTCACAGTACAAAATCAAACATCTAATCAAATTCCATTAATTAAACTTAAGAACTATCAAAATCTATCGTCTTGTATCAGAACTTAGGCTAAAGGCTAAAGACCATAACAGATTACTTCTATTCATCAGTAGACTTAATATTGACTAGCAAACAAATCTTTCGAATAAAATATTCGTTCCATGACAACGGTTATTTTATGGTGATGCTCATTATATAACCTAGACAAAAAAAATAGGTAGATATATACTACTCTTTGTAATCTTGGCAGTCACAGTAGTAGCTACTCAGGAAAAACCAACACTAATCCATATTCAGGACAACTCGGAAACTTAGAATCGGGGATATGAGAACTATGCAATTGACTTTCTACTTTCAATATTCTCAAACATACAGGGTTATATATGCTCCTTAGTAGGACGATCTGAAATCGCTCCTACATTTTTATTTTACTTCGTTGGCGGTGTTGTACATATTTATTAATAATAGAAAGGCTCAATTAATATCTTAAGTGTTTTTTTGTTTGTTTTTTTTTTGTTAGAAAGGTATTGCGCTAAAAAGACCGCTGAGTTCAGCCACACAAAACCATTTTCCCGTGAAAGGAATAATGGGGCCTCAGTATAAAACGGTGAATTATCAAAAGTCTTTATATGAGATAATTATTGTTGCTGCCAAGTGGCAGCACCTTTATATGGCTTATCGGCTCTGAAACAATTAGAAGTTACAGTTTGATGTCCAAAATACCCACTTATCAATGTAGTCTACTGTGCCACTTTTTACATTTAGCTTAGAAAAGATATTTCTGATCTTACATATTAAGGAAACTGATATTTAATACCTCTTACTGCAAATTTTAAATAAGTCAGTGATAAATGTTTTAAGCAGATAGTTTTGAGTCCAAGAATCAATCAAAAGTTTTTGCCGAAGCTAGTGCAAAGGGTCTTGTGGCTATTGCGGCATGGTAGATTGTAAAGTACATTATTACAATAGAAAAAGGAAAATTAGAATGGAAAAACCAAATGGTGAAAGGTTGCTGTTAAGGTTGATATATATTTGGAAACAAACAGAAACTTTCTCTGAAAGTCTAGAATGAAAAGGCACAAGGTCTTTCCATCCTTCTTTCCATCCTACTATGCCACTTTTTACATTTAGTTTAGAAAAGAATTTTCTGATCTTACATATTAAGGAAACTGATATTTAATACCTCTTACTTCAAATTTTAAATTAGTCAGTGATAAATGTTTTAAGCAGATAGTTCTGAGTCCAAGAATCAATTAAAAGTTTTTGCCGAAGCTAGTGCAAAGGATCTTGTGGCTATTGCGGTATGGTAGATTGTAAAGTACATTATTACAATAGAAAAAGGAAAATTAGAATTGAAAAACCAAATGGTGAAAGGTGGCTGTTAACGTTGATACATATTTGGAAACAAAGAGAAACTTTCTCTGAAAGTCTAGAATGAAAAGGCATAAGGTCTTTCCATCCTTCGTCATCCCTTGGGCCTGTCAATGACCGTATAATTATAATACCGGTTTTTTTCTATCGATTTTAGATTTTAATATTTATTCTTGTGTCTCAGTTGAACCTCTCTGAAAGTAAAGAAATAATCAAATCAGAACCAAGATTTTGGCTCCTAAGAATTTGAAAACTGGAAACCTGGGTTTTTGCTGTATTTTGGACACCTACAATTGTGGTAATTGTGGCAAAATAGCATTATTAAGAAGGGGCACCTTTTTCACGATCCTATAAGGGGCTTAGGACCTTGTTTTATTAAATGACTCTTTCTTAGCAACTTCATTGATTTGTGACAATTTTGGATGTGTCACGCCATCCTCAGCTGTCCTTTGCACGACACCCTTTTATGTAATGTTGGGAGTTGAGGCTGATGTTATAATAAAAATTTGCAAAAAAAGACTCAAGGGGCTTCACTCGGGGGTCTGCGATTCATTTTAACATCTTTTTAATTCAGCATATATGAACGAGCCGTGTAAAATTCCACACCAAATGCCTAGAATATTCACTGTATTTCTTGAAAATAGTTATGCCACCCTTATGCCACCCATAAGGCACTACAGGCTGATATAATCAAAACAAATAACCAAAGTTGAAGTTCTTCACTCAAGGGCCAAATCTAATATATTATGAAGGAGATACAATTAAGTTAATACTAATTTATTATAAAGGGTACAACAAAGGAGATAAAGGAATATACCGTCGAACAGACCGTTCTAGAAACCTCATTTTAAAGGGCTGTATTTATAAAATGTGGTTGGAGCACGCTATTTCAGGTATAGTAATCTTTTGGTAAGATTACAACATAGATGCCAGTAATATCAGATCGGTGGGAAGGTCTGTTCAAAGATATATTTTTCAGAATTTAAAATGATTAAATTCATGAAAATTCTTATATGTTTATTCAAGGGATTCGTGTCAAAAATAATACGACTTTTGGTAGATGTCAGTAAAATCAGGGCCTGTCAGTCGTGGCAAGGCCCATTAATAGATTCCTTTTTGACAATTTAAAGCTACGAGAGCATTTAAAGTTTATACAATGAGTCGTGTCAAAAATACAAATGAAGGCACAGGACAAAATGTCATGATTAACAAACATGATTGTACTTTACATTGTTTTCATATTTCAATTGTAGTACATCGGTAATAGCTATAGAAAACTGTACCAACAATAGTTTAAAGGATTATCCTGGGTGATATGCGACACAGTAATTAGGATTTTAGAAACGTTCAAGCATTTTAATGCAACCAGGGTAGAAAAACATTGGGGTTTTCTCTTCCATTTAACTTGAAATTATGGCTTGTTTAGATACCAAGTTTGCTTCTTTTTCTTCTTTTTTATTATAAAAAAATGATTTTGCCTCACAGAAAAAAGAAAATAGTTTGAAGATTCACAAGGCATATTCGGAAGAGATGGAGGTCACCCTTAACCTCTGCTGTCCAGGCTGCTATACATTCCCGAGTGTTATCTAGTATTTACTTCCCTGGCTGTTCTAGGGACACGCATCAAATGAGAAATAGTTTTTGAGACTGCAGGGGCTATACATGATGCGTGAAAAAAAAGAATAATCAAGTAAAAAAAACAAAAAGAAAAAACAACAAAAAAGGGCAAAACAAACGAGAGCAATTTTAGGTGGTGAATAGCGAAAAAACTGACATATATATACTATAAAAGAAAAAATAATTTTGTCTTTCATAGTATAAAAATTTTTGCTTTTGAAAGTACAAATATGTATTTTTTCATTTCTTATTTTATTTTTTTTAATCTGTGATTTTTATATATTTTATATTTTAAAATTTTCTATTTTGTATTTTCATCTATGGCTAGTTTTTTATTGCCGCCGATTGTTATGTCATTTTTTTTTCGTTCTTCGCTTTCTCATACACCATCAAATGAACTTAAATATCAATTTTGTACAACTATTTAAAAACAGGGACACATTCTGATTTTTCCTTTCAAAATCTATGACGTTTTATAATTTACACGGTTCATTGGTAACATTCAAAGCCTGCAAACTGTGAGATTGACTACAAATATTGATGTATTAGTCATAATTTCAAAAAATCACTAGAAAATGGACATAATTAAAAGAAAAGGGGACATAATTCGTTTTCTCATAATTTTAACTTAAGAAATATTTTGATAGCCCCCTTTTACATACGGATTCTGCATTCCTAATTTGATTACTTATTCCATTACTTGTTTCACAAGTTATAGTAGGCCTACTTGCAAAATTTAGATATGTTCAAATTGGTAATCCCTTCACCATCCAAAAAAAAAAAATATTTACGTACAAAACTAAGACAATCTGCATAAACTAAATATAAGGGATATTAATTTTTATGTCAAGTTTTTATGTATCACTTTCCCATCCAAAGAAAAAAATACTAGCACTTATTTTCTATAAGTCAATTAAAATAATTAGGAAATTATTGCTAAGAACACTAAGCCAAATTATAGAATTTATTATTTCTAAATAAACTCTCTTTTTAGAGCAGCAGGGCTTACTTGAAAAAAGGAAAAGTTACAGCCAAATATAATTCTAAATCTAGATAAAAGAATATGTCCATAGGATGATATGCATAAGATAAGGGGTTGAATCTTACAATGTTAGAAACGAATTTCTTCGCTTTTTTCATCGAACGCCATATATTTTAGTAACAAAATCATCAGAAGCCACCAGTTTCCAGACGTTTTACTTAGAGGGCCTACCCTTTTTTTAACCATAGAGATTTTTTACACGAATGACGTTTGGTAGGTATCTCTAAGCTTGACTAACTATTCTACACATGTCGATAGCAAAAAAATAAAAAATTGTATATTCTTATTTTCTGCTCTTTTAAAAACAGGTTTTATAAAGGGTCGCTTAAAATAGATCAGAGTCATTCTACTCACTGTTTAATACCATGGATAATTCTACAGAAAAGAGCTCTTTACTTACTGTTCAACACCATGAACAGTTTGACACGCAGAAGTATTGATTGATGGTTGGTCTTTTCACGCATTTTGATCATGAGTTTAACAGTAACTGTTGCGTAGTTTTTATGCCAATCTGCATTGCTGACATCTAAATATAGATTTTTGTAGAGGTTTTTGTCTTGCTTTCAATAGTTTTGAGGGACCCTGTCCAAGCTTATAGCATTTACCAAATCATAGGCAGCACAGCAACGCTTCCTAAGTAAAGAGCGATATGGGCACAATGTATTATTTATTTATTTATTTTTTTTTAGACCAGGGAACTTCGTATCAAAGGAATTGTCGTAGAAACTTCGAAAACGGTTCATTCGATTGGAAATTGAAAGGGCTAGTGCCCTTTTTAATAGTCGAAAGCGATTGAAGGGCAACTAACCCCCTCCCACGCCTACCATTCCCCCAAAACCCATCCAATCAAAATTTCGAGATAGCCGTTTGGTAAAACGTAGTTAATCCGGAAATTATGTCTTTGAGGATGGTAACGTCCCTATAGCCCTCAGAGCAAGGATTGTAAGTTATACCCTGGGGTGTATAAGGTTTTTACAGAAAAATTGTTCATATAAAATTTGGAGGGGGCTCATTGGATCGGTAAGCAGAATTTATAGTGCCCTTTTTAAGATTCAAAGTGACCGGAGGGCGGATAACCCCCTTCCCTCGCCGTATTTACCCGAAATTCATCTGATAAAAATTTTGAGATGGCCATTTGTTGTCGTAGAAACTTCGAAAAGGCTCATTCGATTGGAAATTGAAGGGACTAGTGCCATTTTTAATAGTCAAAATTAATTGAAGGGCAACAAGCCCTTCCCCCCGCACTCAATTCCCAAAACACATCTAATCAAAGTTTTGAGATAGCCATTTTGTTCAGCGTAGTTGAAAGGTGTGGAAATTATGTCTTTGAGGATAACAACCCCCTACAGCCCTCTGCGCAAGGGTTGTAAGCTATGCCCCGAGGGCAAATAAGGTTTTCATAGAAAGGGTGGCCGTATAAAATCTGGAGGGGGTAATTGGATTTGAAATCAGATGTTCTAGTACCCTTTTTAAGAGTCAAATTGATCGGGGGCAGCCCCTCCCCCCAGTTCCATTTTCTGGAAATGCACCGGATAGAAATTTTGAGATCGCAATTTTGTTCAAAAATAGTCCAAAGATCATATAATAAGGCCTTTGGGGTTGACAGAATCCCCCAGAGTCTGGGGGGTAAGGGTTGTTAGTTATTCCCTAGGGGCATCTAAGGTTTTTATGGAAGTGGTGGTCATGTTCACTTTAGAAGAGGCTCATTTGATTGGAAATGTATAGTTCTAGTTCCTTTTTAAGAATCAAACCTGATGGAGAGAAGCTAGCCCCCCTCCCTGACATTCTCTTTGGCCGAAACGCATTCAATTGAAACTTTAATATATCCATTTTGTTACCAATAGTCCAAAAATCATATAAATATGTCTTTAGGTTGGACATAATCCCCCAGAGCCCATGGGCAAGGGTTGTAAGTTATGCCCTGGGGCATTTAAGGTTTTCATGGAAAAGGTGGTCGGATGAACTTTGGATCGGATGGGGCTCATTTGATTAGAAGTTGGAAGTTTTAGTGCCCTTTTTAAGAGTCAAAACTGAATGGATGGCAATTAAGCCCTCCCCCACCCAAGCATATCATTCCCCCAAATAAATCCGATCGAAATTTTAAGATAGCTATTTTGTTACGCATTGTTGAAAGGTCCAGTAATTATGACTTTGGGGATGTCAACCTCCCCACAGTCCTCAGGACAAGGGCTGTAAATTAGGCAATTCATTCATTGTTTACCCATAGTATATGTTATTGAGAAAGGTATGCATGTTTGAACTTTACTTGCCAATAAGACGAAGGACATTCAGGTGCGCCTTTCAGAGAATGTTGAGAGGAGTGTTGGACTAAATCAAAACATGTTATGTGTATACAGATTGTCAAAAGGGTGTAACACAGGAATAACTGAGTATATTAATTTGGAAAATCCAAAAAATGATAAGCGAAATGATCAAAAAGACAATATTTGCATAGTATCAATACTACTACATCTACCACCACTATTATTACCACACTACTTCATTTACAATATTGAGAGGAAATTTGAACTAAATTAAAAGACGCTATGTGCATGCACACTGTCAAAATAGCATATCTCAAGAATTGATTTGGGTATTAAGTTGGAACTTTAAGAGAATGCTTAAAGGGGATTATCATCTCACCAAAAGGCTGTATTTACTTCTGCTGCTACTACTGCTACTTTTATTGCAACTACTTGTAAGGTTAAGAGCATTAAGATGAAAGTTTCAAGAATTATCTGAAGATACAGGCAATTGAAAAATTATCATATATAAATATAATTCCTTGAGTATAAATAAAATTAGACCTTCCCCCCCCCAAAAAAAAACGAAAAAAACTCAGCATTATCACAATCATTGTCAACGTTTTCAGTATTCATTGACGTGGGTGGTTTTTTATTGAGTTTTTTGGTAGTTTCGCATTATATGGGTCTCTCTAAAAAGTCAAGTTTGGTTAATGCTAATGAAATAAAATAAATAGGATGAATATATAATAGTTTAGAAACAAATTTGGGCTATATATTTGCACATTAGGGGGGGGGGGGCAAAGCATTGCATATATTAAATACGTAACCTAACCTAACCTAGGTACCTTTTCCCCCATCTAAACTCCAAAGAACAACACTTTAAATATATTAAAACAACGCTAGACAATGTATTTCTCTACAGCGGTGTATTGAATCATCTTTTAAAAACGGTATTTTCAAAGCGTCTCTGCCGTTTGACTGGAGCATCTCTTGTTGGACTTCTTTAGAGGGGCCCATATAATGCGAAAGTACCAGTTTTTTTTAGGTTTTGTCCGTAAAGAGTTTATTGAGGCTATTGAGGTTTTGTCCGTACATCAAGAGTCAACCATTAACAATCTGTTGATACTCGAAGAGAATTAACCTTCAAAGGAAAGATACACCTTCTGATTTTTTCAGAAGGTTTTTTTGCTGAAGAAGGCCTTTGCTGATTTTCGCTGACTTTAAAATCACGTTTTTTTCTGGAGGGGGGGCTACTGAGAAAACTACATTACTGCATGTGGGATTTTTTAAACGGTTCGTTGTAACACGCTGTAAGTAACGAGCGATCCCGCTCAATAATAACCGAAACCTTAAAAAACCGAATTTTGATACCAATAGATATATCAAAAGAAACGGCTTATCGTGTTGATTTTAAATATATAAGTTTCATTAAGTTTAGTCTTACCCATCAAAGGCTACGAGCCTGAGACATTTTGCCTGATTTTCGAAAAAAAGCGGAAACACCCCCTAAAAGTCATAGAATTCTCAAGAAAATCCCACCGTCAGATTCAGCTTATCAGAGCACCCTACTTTAGAGGCTTCAAGCTCCTATCTGCCAAAATGTGCAATTTTTAATTTTTTTGCAAGAAGAAAGATCACGGATGCGTGTTTATTTATTTGTTTTTTTTTCCCAGGGGTGATCGTATCTACCCAATGGTCCTAGAATATTGGAAGAGGGGTTATTATAATGGAAATTAAAAGTTCTAGTGCCCCTTTTCAATGACCAAAAAGATTGGGGTGCAACTAGGCCCCCTCTCACGCCCCTGTTCTCTCAAAATCGTCCGATCAAAATTTCGATGTAGCCATTTTGCTCAACATAGTTGAAAAGCCAAATAACTATGCCTTTGGAGATATATTGACCCCCCCCCCCCACACACAGCCCCTGGGGAAAGGTCTTTAAGTTACAAAATTTGCCCAATGTTTAAGCATTGTATTTGTTATTTGGAAGTATGCATACATTTTTCGGGTTGGGGGGGGGGGGCAAATTTTCTGCTGATGGAGTTTTTCACAGGGATAATTTTCCATAGGGAAGGAAGGTTCCAGGGTGTGAATTTTCAGGAGAAATTTTATACTGGGGGAATTTTCCAGAATTCCCATACGAAATTCTTCTTATGTCTTGCTTTCCCTTTACCGACTCAATTTTCGTGGGGAGAACTGAAGATGTTAAGGGTAGTTGTCGGGTGTAAATTTTCACCAATATTGAAGTGTTTAGAGAATAAATTCGTGGGGTGGAGGGATTTTTCCGTGGACGTGTAGCCAGATTTCCTGGCATTATTTAAAAGATGATCAAAAATTAAATATAAAAAAAAAAAATTTCAACTGAAAGTAAGGAGCAACATTAAAACTTAAAACGGACAAAAATTATTACGCATATGAGGGGTTTGCTCCTCTTCAACACCTCGCTCTCAATGTTAAAGTTCGAATTATGTCCGAAGTCTTTAAGAACGACTCCTGAAACACTATGTTTGTTTAATTAGAACAATAAGAAGATTTTTTTAAGTATTTAAAAACTTCAGAGTAAAGATCTAGGTGTTGAGGAGGGGGCAATCCCCTTCAAACACGTAATAATTTTTGTACGTTTTAAATTTTAATGCTGCTCCTTACTTTCAGTTGAAAAGACTGTTTTTTTATTTAATTTCACTAAAAATTTAATTCTCGATTTTTCCTAGTTTTTTAAGAAATAAGTGGCTGTGTAAGCTCCCACTTAACCAATTCTAACAATCAGTTTTCACTCTCCATGCTACTTAAAATTTAGACAGCCATGGATGAACTTTTACAGCATTCAGCATGCAGGTATTTGTTTGTCTTTTAAATAGACAAATTTTTTCCATAGCTTTTCATGAGCTTATTGATTTGATTGTATTTGTCAACGTTGCCATTTTTAGTATTTCGTGCAAAGTGATTGACAAATTAAAGGGTATAATTTAATCAGTGAAAACGACGTTCTCATTTGAATAGTTTTATAAGACAGTCTACTTTGCTGATCAATGAGTGTGGCGCCGATCGTAAAGCATTCAAATTCCGCTAAGTCTGTTGCTTTGATCTGATTACTAAATTTAGACCATAAAACGTGCAAGCTTAACACTCACTCACTCAGTTGCTTTGCTGACATAGACATTAGTCGGCATAGATTTTCAAATATGTTTGCCAAATACATAATAGTTTTTAAACAGAGCTTTAAATTAGTTAATAATTATTATTGAATTTTACTCTTTATTTTACTCTTTTGCCATCTTAAAATGTTTTATGTAAATGTACTGATTGGTTGAAGGTCTTAATCAAGGCCGTACCCGAGATACCTGTTCAGGGGTGGGGGTATTTTTGGGTGTGGGTTTTACATAAAACAATTAAAAACCCATCAATAATTTGTTTATATGCATTTTGTTACGTTTTTACGAGTCAGACAAAAATTTCAAGGGGGATGGATTTAAAACCTGTAACCCCCCTGAAGACGGCCCTGGTCTGGACATATAGATTAATTACTGGAACTAAAATTATTACTTGAACTGTTTTCTAAGAGAGTTTAGTTTGCTGATCATTAAAAGCGTTGTAGATCATAAAATATTCAAACCTTTCAAAATATGTTGGTTTGATTCGATTACTAGATTTAGATTATAAAATATACAAGTTCACGAATCAGTTGATTCAATGGCACAGGCATTAGTCTGTCATAACTTTAAAAGATGCTTACCCAATATGGAATACATTATAAACAAAGCTTTATAATTTTGTTCTGGTTTTTACTCTTTTTAGAAACTTTTCCATTTCAAACTGTTTCATGTAAATCTAGCGACTGATTGAAGGTTCTAATATATAAATCTATCACACAAAGTGACATTAGAATTTGAATGGTTTTGTAAGTTAATTTACTCTATTGATCCTAAATGAGGTGTCCAGAGGCTTGACCCTGTCCTGAAACTATTCTCCAGAAGAGCCGAAAATTTTCAATCTTGTCTGAAAGCTGAGCTGAACTTTAGTCCCAGCACATCCAAAAGAATCTGCAGAATTTCCAAAATAAAGACTTGCTGGAAACAAAGACTTGTTGGAAACGGAAAATAGAGACTTGCTGGAAACGAAGACTTGCTGGAAACGAAAAATAAAGACTTGCTGGAAACGAAGAAGAGGGAATGTACCGTGATGAATCTGGATGAAAACATCCTTGTTTCTATTTTATCCTTAATTACTTCTTGCTTGGCTATCAAAGCAAACCAGCTTCCCAGAAAGAAACTGCCTGACAATATTGGATTTAGCATTTCATTTTTGGGTTTTTGATTTGTTTTATCATAAAACGATGGAATTGATTTCATTGATTAGTTCTCCAGATAATCTATACTGAATCCATTCTATTCATCGACCTGTCTCTTCTACATTGGTTCATCATTCTTAAATTTGATTTATTTTATCGTATTTTGTCGGAATCGTTTTCAAACTTAGTCTGTGACAGAGGTCGTAGGATTATAAATAGTATGGATCTTGATCAAACAGTTCTTGATAAAGAATTGTAAGTAATGAGTGACTCGGCGCAATAGTAACCAAAACTCTAAAAAACGGAAATTTGATATCAATAGATGTATCAAGAGCATCGCCTTATTATGCTGATTGCATAATAAGATTCATAAAGATTCATTAGGTCGAGTCTTACCAGTCAGAAATTACGAGCCGGGAAAATTTGCCTGTTTTTCAAAAAAGGGGCAAACACCCCCTAAACGTCAAGGAATCTTAATGAGTTTTACTTTTTGCTCCAATTCTCGTGGAGCACAAGGTGGTATCTTAAAATACTAAAGACTTTAGAGTGAAGAGCGAAGTATTGAGGTGGGAGCAACCCTTGTCATATACGTAATAATTTCTGTCGTTTTAAGTTTTGATGTTGCTCCTTACTTCCAGCTGAAAAAACGTTTATTTTATTTGATTTAATTTTTTTATTTAATTTCCAACATGTAAGTCCCATCTAAGTGCAGTGCCAATCAGAAACGTGAAAACTTGGAAAGTCGATTGCTCTGTACCAGTCGATTAAATTTAGATGATAAAATGCAAAAGTTCACAGTTCACGTGAGTTTACTTTTGCTGTGATTACTAAGTTCAGACCATAGAACGGGTACGTTTGCCGTTCAGTCGTTTTATTCTATAAACTTCGGTGTGATATTTGTTTTCGGCCCAATTCGCTGAAAATTGTCTTTTAGGATGTGTTTTGTGTCGATATTTTTCTTAAAGTGTGTCTAAATTAATGTTTTATTCATATTTTCCAGAAATAATCAAGGTTATTAGGTTACAGTTCAAGACTTGTTGGAAAATTCGAAGCTTAATGTTACGAACTGATTTTCATTTTTAAAGCAGTTCTCATTATGTTATCATCATCTAAAGGACTCTAAAGTTATTAATGTTCATTGTGTTTTTTTTTTCTATAACGCCGAATGGAAACTGGTTTTTTGGCCGAATAGAAACTGGTTTGTTTGGCCCAAATGCAAACTGGTGGCCAATGGGAACGGGCCAAATGTCCACTTTCCATTGGCTTACTTGAAATTTGTAAGACTGTAAAGTGGATTCTGACTGATGGATCACTTTAGCTGACAGCTGGTTGACCATTTTACATTCTTAGGTTAAGTAGTTAATGCTAGGGAATGACAATGTGCCTCTAGCGCAAACTTTAAACACACTTAGAGCAAGATACAAATTAAAGACGCCACACATCATCCATGGTTCGAGCCCAACTTTGCCAACTTTCGCCAACGGTGCCAAATTCCACCAAAGAAAGCATATTCATTAAGCGTCATATTTTGTATCACAGAGTATCATGATGCAAAATATGACGCTTTACTGAAAATTGGTTTTAACCTTAAAACCAAACGCCTGAAAAATGTACAACAGGCTTGCCTCCTTTGGAGAGTTTTTGAAGGTGTTCTGGTAATCTACTTTTTTTTGTGATTCCAATATGTATAAAAAGTACATAAAGCCAATGCATAAAGTATATAAAACTATATTAAAAGCAAACATCGTTTCTTTCACACAGTCAAATTTCCAAGAATTGATTAGTTATTATGGTTTATTGTTGTTGAATTTTGAAGTACCTGCATTTAAAAATTTAGGATCTGTGTTAAGTCCAGTGTTTCCACTTATCTTTTCAAACAATCTGTAGAATCTTGACAATTTTCGGGAGAAAATCGGGAGATGGCTCTCAGGATTCGGGAGAAAATCGGGAGATGGATCTCAGGATTTGGTAGAATTTTCAGTTTTTGTATTTTGTATTGAGTTTTTGGAGGTGTTCGAGCGATTTGAGTATAAAGTACCACATTCTAAATATTTGGAGCGCAGATTTACTGAAGTCAGCTGCAATTCCGGAAAGAAAATTCGGCAATCAACGTTGTCAAACATGACAAAAGGAAACAGCTAGAAGCTTGAAATCTATTTAATTTTGAAACTAAGTGCAGTTATATTTCATTCAGACTCTAAAGCTGTTAAATTAAGACATTTTTCTTCATCGACCCTTACTTTTTCTGGCCCTTTCAGATTCCACACGACAGCCCACTAAGTTCAGGACTGGGACAGAAAATCCTGACGAACTACGGACACTAGGCCTTTGACCATTGAGTCTGATTTAAGTGGGTAATTTCTTTTACCACCATCCCCAGAGGTATTCACAAATGATAAAGAGAAAACGCAAAGTCGTAGCTCATTAGTGTTGATATAACTGAAAAAAAGTATAAAAAATAGCAAAACCTTCAGATACATATACCACATTATATTCATAATCTGTGTCTATCGCATGGCTTTTTAGCTGTGCTGGTAACTCAGATGTGCTGGGATACGCTACTACTCCTTTTAGCCTCTTTCTGAGGGGCTGGTCAACCGTCAGTGTGTCTGCTGTAACTCCGTCTCGTTTCATTTCAAGTTTCGTCTGAATTGTGGATACCAAAGTTACTGTTACCAAACGATTTCTTCTGCCTGTCTTTACTTCTTGAGTAAGCTGAACAGTCTTTCTGAAGCTACGTTCGAAAATGGCAAGGAAAACAAGTATTGCACAAACTTTGCTAAGTTTGGTTTCCACGGTGGTCCCTCGCACTCAAAGCCAATTTCTAGTAATCCACGGCTGTCAGAGTCACTGTTTTATCATCATTGGCACTATCGGAATGTTCCCGCCATTCTTTGTCAATCGCACTTTTCGACTTTTTGTACTCGTTTTCATCCTTTTTTCGCAATTTTATGTTTTATAATACACTGACAGGCCCTGGCGGACTATATTCGTCACTTTCTGCTTACCCAGTCTTTCTTTATCAGTAAAATTCTTATGCGGCATATTTTTTTCAGGAATGGGACTAACTTGTCAACCAGCAAAAATCGTAAATTGTTTTCAAAATGCAGCAATTTTCGTCTCAGTTTCTTGTGTTAGATCATTTGAAGCAAACCCCTTTGGTTCTACAGAGCAACTGCAGACAAATTCTAATTTTTGTCATATTTCTTAAAACTTGTAGTAATTCTTGATCCTTTTGAAGCTACTGAATCAGGTGGACCCACATAGTGCTAGTTCCCATTCTCTTGGTGCAAGCCAACAACTGTGATTAGTTTATGAATTGAAAATAATTAGTTAATTACAAACCTTGAAGGTGTTTAAATGATCAAAAACAGAAAACCAATACAACCACTGTGGAATGGATAATGGGCAATGTTCATACCTATGCCAATAAATTAAACTCGCAGTGCCTCAATTGCCTGGGACGTTAGAAATAATCCCTAAAAGACCACAGGCAACGGACAGGTAAAAAAAGAAGAAAAGAATGACCAAAAAGTAAAATGTTCCTTGGATTAAGTTTTCTGGAGATTTTCGGGAGATTCGGTATCTTCTTTTTTTGTCGGGAGATTGGTTAGAAATTCGTTAGATCTCCCGAAAAATCGGGAGAAGTGGAAACACTGGTAAAGTCTTTGTTGTAACCTAGACACGACCGTTTTGATAACTAAACAATCCAACCAACCCTTGCATGGTCCTTGCATATTAATTTTTATCTTTGTTTTATTCACTATCCAAACCAACAATTTAGGATATAATTGGGTATAAACTCCTTAAAAATAAAGGTAGTCAATTTGATTTTCGACAAAAAACCATGAAACAGTCATTTAAAAGCTCTTCTAAAACATCAGCACAAGACTTACCCACCCTATTGACCCAAAAATAAATTTGATTGCTCTTGTGTTACTGCTCTAAGATACTTTTAAAAAATATCTCCATGCGCAAGCATACAAGCAACGATAAAAAGAACGGTAAATTTTGATTGGTTCATTAGAATAAAGACCAGAGGAAAACCCTCCTAATAATATTATATAATCCCTCCTAATAAACCTCCACAGAAAAAAATGGAAAAAAATGTGAATCTTATCTCTAGATGATGGTCTCTTAAAATCCAGACCTTTAATAAACCTTTTTTATAGTAATCTCAATTATCTGTTTGATGGACTTCGTTAGACTGGCTATTGAACAGCTGTTTAAGGTCTACAATTTTCGTCAAATGACTTGGGGTTTCATATTTTTCCTAAACTGTTAATCAATAACACCATAGAGTAGTAGCCCATGGGTCCTTTGGATATATCCATTTCATTTCACAACGATTCTATTGCACGCTAATACATAACTTTTACTTCTGAATGCAACAATCTCAAAGTGGACATTTTTTGACATTTTCTAGATTATTAATGAGAAGAGCAAGTTTGTCAACTCAAGGGCAACGAAGGCTATCTTAATTTAAATGAAAAATTGTATTATAAAATAATCAATATGTCACTTAAGTAATTCTTTTTGTCCAGTTGCTAAGACTTGACACCATAGAGTAGTTACCTTTGGCTTCCTATAGACATGTCCCCCTGTAGGATTAATTGTGTTCCGCAGGCTTCAGACTTTTTACAGTTATGGAGGCAGATAGCAGCCAAATCTTTGTTTGTAATGGTTTTGTTCGTTCTAAGCTTGACTTGCATATTCAAAGTAAGTTTTACACGTTTTAAGATTCTTTTAGTTAATCCAAACAATGGGCGAAGTTCATAGCTTGCAGCCCTTCTCACCCCGCCCCCTCCCCGATGGGGGGGGGGAGAGGCAAGTTATCCTGAAAGACATAGTTGCTAAATCTTTCAACTTATCTGAAAAAGACGGCTTTCTTAAAATTTTGATCGAACGATTTTGAGGTAAAAGGTGCGTCGGAGAGGGGTTAGCTGTCTTCCAGTATTTTTAGTCTCTTTAAAAGCCACTAGAACTTTTGATTACCGTTCAAATAAGCCCTCTATAAATCTTCTAGGGTCACTGGTTCGATATGATCACCCCTGGGAATAACAAATAAATAAACACGTATCTGTGATCTTTCTTCTAGCATAAAAATTGCTTAAGTACACTTTTTTGTACATAGGAGCGTGAAACCTCTAGAGCAGAGTTCTCTTATATGCTGAATCTGATGGTGTGATCTTCATCAAGATCACTTGATATTTTGTGGGGTGTTTCCCTCCCTTTTCCAAAATTTGTCAAATTTTCTCAGGCTCGTAACTTTTGATGGGTAACATTAAACTTGATGAATTTTATATAATTTGCATATTCGTCAAAATTCAGTTCTTTGATGCATCTATTGTTGTCAAGACTCTGTTTCTTAGAGTTTTGGTTACTATTAAGCTGCAGTGCTCCTTACTTACAGTTTTTTACCATGAACTGTTTGATACAACGCTTTTGCGTTCTAATACAACCCTCCGAAATTCAATATTTAACAAGTATTCAATATCGTTATTGAGAAGTGCAAATTTTCAGCTCGTCAGCAACAAATATGCTTATAAATTTGAAATAAAATGGTGTAAACACAAAATAACTAATAGGGTGGTTAAGAAATTTTGCGAAACTGTTAAATACTAGCACCACAGAGTAGAAGCACTTTACCCCCTGGGTTGACTCACGTGTGACTAATTACATTTCGCTTTGTTTCACTTTGATGTTCATACAGTACTTTTTGTATTCGAAAATAGCGATCTGAATTTCGAACATCTTCAAAATTCTTATAAATTTTCCATGACAATGTCTCTAAATAGTTTTGAAAAGTGTAAATTTATCAGCTTGGCTACAACGAAGGTGCATATAGTTTAAAATAAATGACAATTCAAGTTGGAATTGAAGGGTTTATTCTCACTCCAATATACCATAGTATATTTTACGAAAAGGAAGCACGTTTAAGTCGTGTTTAGACACTTGAGTCCAAATATTGAAATCTATTTTCTCCGAAAATTACGGTTCAAAAATGCCAGTAAAACATGGAATGCAAAACAAATTGTATGTTACTGAAAAATTATTATATACAATCCTGAAAAAGTTATGCCAGCTATGCCTCTCACAGAGACTATCTGCATTGGCTTTACTCTAATTCGCCATGGCTTTCAAATGTTTCATCACTTCCAACAACTTGGTTTTAATTCAAATTTTGCAAGTCTAGGAGGATTTTTAAGTAGGAACTTAGGGCAACTGGAGAAAGGGTGAATTTTTCCGTATTTTCACTCTGTTTTTCATTTACTAACATTGAATCGTTGCTGCCACACCCAAAGGCGTATCTGAGGTTTTCACATTTCTAGGATTATTGCCAAAAAACGTTTGCACATTTCTTTTCAAGCGGAAACTCAAAAGAGCAATGCATGCTCAATCGACCCCCAAAAAAATTACCCTTCCGTTTGACAACAGCTTAGCGAACGGTTTTGAAAACAATTTTAGCTTTGAGAAAACGTCACATGCGGCCATAAGGCTCCAATGGTGTAAGTTATCCATAAATGGCTACTCGATGCTCAAACCGATATGGCTCGAACCGAGCCAACTAAAATTTTGTCTTAAAATTAGTTGTAAAGAGACAAGAAACGAACCAAAGGATGTATATTTTGAGGTTTTATAAACTTTTCGACCATTGAGTAAATGTGTTGTATATTGTTGGATAACAAGGTAATCTGACAGTGTTTTTTCACCCAAGGGGGCTAGATAACGTTGAATTTCCTTATTACCGGTTTTTTCCACAACATTTTAATGCTTGTAAAAATTCGTATAACTAATGTTATAGGTTTAAGCACCAAACATCTTTTCACATTTTTTTTTACTCAATCCCTCTTTTCAAATTTTTAAGATTTTAAAGATTTGCCCTATAATTTAAATTGCCTACGTTTTGTATGTTTTCAAACTTGCACCCTCTCTTCAAGGGGTGGATCTAGAGAAAAATCTTGGGGATGGGGGTTCAATGTGATAAGGGCATCAATGAGTAAAACCTTGGAAGGGGGGGGGGGGCAATGTGACAAGAGCGCCAATAATTGATCAAATTGACAAATTTCTTTTTAAAAAGAGTGAAAACCAGAGAAAAACAAGAAAAGAGGGCGCCATAATTTTTGGGGGGCGGGCGGGGTCCCCCTGGATCCAACGGTGCTCCTTCCGAACGAGCAACGCCCCTTTTACTTGCCTAATTGCGACCATAGATTTTTTTTACTCACATTCTAATTATGACCCACAATTTAGTAGAGTCCCACTAAAGTTTAACAGACGAAGGATTCCTTCTGACACTGAGCACTTAAGCAGAAATAAGCTCGAAGAGGAGAGAAAATCTCTATTGGAAATTCTAAACACTCAATTGCCTGGAAAAAACGCATAGACTTTTTTTCTTCCGCAAGGACGAATCCAGGCTATGATTCTTTGTGTGGCAGCCTCAATGGAGTTTCAAGAATATACTAATAGCTCTTTTTTTATTGGATATCAATTCTGCTTACTACCAATCAAAGCAGTCAAGGGAAAACGGAATTTCTTGAAATGTCAAGAAAACGACAGAAATTTAATACTCTGTCAGCCGGATTTTATAGAGTTAGAATCGTAAAAGATTCTTTTAAATTAAGGGATGAAAGGACTATAATCAGACTATAATGCTGTTATAAGCCTATCACCCGAATCTTTTTTTTTTTTGTCTCTCCTAGAATTTTCCACCAAAACTTTGAAAAGTGAATCGATTTTATTCTTAAGTTAAAATCAGATTAAATAAAACGATGTTAATTTTTGTTTTCAATTGTATATTCCTCGCAAAAGGAAAAAGTTTAGGAACAGCAAATCCAATATAGTGATGTGAGGTCAATGCCATATCCGAGGGGAGGGTAGTGAGTTTGAACTGCCCTGAAATTTTGTCTGTTTCGTAAAAAAGAAATAAAATTGCATATAAATACATTTTTGATGCATTTTGTAAAGTTTTATTTCAAGACCACCCCCCGGGGGGAGGGGTGCCCCCCCCCTCCAAATAAAATTTCTGGATCCGACCTTGTGTGAGGTATCTTTGGATGTTGAGTGGTGTGTAGGTTGTGTTCAGTGGGTTAATACATATACTAATTGAGTTGTGTCTGAATGCAGTCCAGTTGTCTACGTGTGAACTTTATTAGATTTTTTTTCTTTTACGTACTGTAAAAAGTACGTAAATGTCACATTTTCTTGAAATTCAATTAAATAAATGGTAGCACTGCATTTTTTCCAAGTTTTCTTTTTTACTCTTTTTTTTATGGCTTTGAAGCTTCTAAGATATTGGCTAGCTCTTATATTTTTTCAGAGGAAAAACTATTGAGGTTACTCGGTCGTTAAGAAGGGATCTGAAATTATTGCTACAAGGTAACAGAGGTACCTCACTGGTGAAGGTGACTAACCAAGAAAACACTATAACGACCACAAAATCTATATTTTTTCATCAATGGAGAACATATGTCATCCATAAGACAAGCAAACATATAAAGATGGTCTTTGATAGGTCAGTTTTTTGCTTGAGCTATTTTCTTGAAATTCAATTAAACAGTTGATAGTTCTTTACTTTTCCGAAGGTTTTCTTCATTTTTATCTTTAAACCCTCCAAAATTTGAGCTAAATGTTACCCCTTTGTACAACAAAAATCTAAGGTTTCTTATAGGTTTGAAAGAACCTGAAATGACTTAAACAATGTTTAAGTCAACAGTAGTAGAGTAGTAGAGTAGAGGGGATGAACCACAGCAGTAGAGGTGATGAACCAAGAAACCACTGTAACAACCACAAAACCGATATTTTTTCAATGATCAACAGCCTACATCAAACGTAAGATAACCAAGTATATAAATGTGATCTTCAATAGATCTATTCTTCACTTGCGATATTTTCTTCTCCAATTTTCCTTTCATTTTTTATCTTTGAAGCCTCCAAACCTTGAGCTAACTGTTTATCCCCTTATACAGCAAAACTTTTAAGTTCCTGATTGGCTTTAAGGGGATCTACAATGACTTACATAAGGTACAATATACCACAGTAGTAGAGGTGATGAACCAAGAAACAAACCACTCTAACGACCACAAAACCTATATTTTTTTTTCAATAATCAAGAATCTACATCAATCATGAGACAACCAAACATGTCACGTAAATTGTTCAGTATACGTATCAATGATCTTCTCTTATTGTGAAGTTGCCTCGTTAAAGACAATTGAGGTTGATTTTATGGAGTGAATGACAACTCCATGACGACCTACTGGGGAGATTGGATCGTAATTTAAGTAAAGAAGATTCAGTTATTTCCGCAAAAAACGTATCTTTTTGTAGGTTCATATAAGAAACAAATTGAGGGAAATACAAAAAGTTAAGCAGATGAACTCCTCAAAAGCTGCATTAATATGTCTAGGAAATAAACTGTCATAGCTTTATTTCTAGCATAAACTAACTTGCTAGAACATTAAAATAAAAATATATTTTCTCTAAGATACTTGTCTTAAGGAAACAAAGAAATAGATAAAAAAAATATTGCTTCATGGTGTTCAAAGATATTCTACGGCTTTTACCTTCTTTTTTCCAACAAAACTTGTAAGATTACCTCTATTTTTCTGGTACTGTAGTTTATTAAAATTATTTTGATGTGGAATTTTTAGCTTGACTGCATACAAAAGGAGAAAAATGGAAGGAGATGGGGGTAATCAAAACTGGTTCATACCCTCCCCGGCACAACAAGGAAAATTAACGACACTGACTTAAATATATCGCTTCGTTTATTGGTTGTTCTTCCGTAGAAAAGTCCTCTGACTCCCTCCCTAATATTAGAACCTGTGTGCACCTATGAAATAAAAAAAAAAACACAGGTTAAATTTGTATGTAATCAGCAGTAAGGTATACCTCGAGTAATAAGGTATCAGGATTTAATTTATCTCATATAAATGGACTATAAACATGGTGGTTTGAAGGAAATGGGGTAGATGAAGTTGATGGAGAGAATGATATGTGTGGGCAAGACCGTATCCTGGATTTTAGTTCGAGGAGGAGTGGGCTACAAAATTTGTTTATATGTATTTTGTTACTTTTTTGAGTTGCACAACAATTTTGGAACGGGCAGGGGGGGGGTTAAAACCTAGAATCCCCCCCCGGCCCCTGTATACGGTCTTGGGTGCGGGTAATAGTTTTGCTATTGGAGGGCCGCTTTAGTAAGTTTGGTGAATTTACAGGTAATGGTGAGACTATTGGTCTTGACGGTGGTAATCATGGAAGTTCCTAAATGCTTATAGTTCTAAGGACATTAAAATAAAAGCACTTTGTCCCCTGATTTCATCTTAGGTGGGGGCATACCTGGGAACCACGGTTTTCTATGATTTTTCTTTTAATTATTTTAAAATCATAAAGTTTCTATAGCAGGAACAAATTTTCTTAAATTTTGCCACGTTTAATTGTGAAAATAAATTAGCAAACATAATTAGTTAAATTTGACAACACTTTTTGTTCGTAAAAATTTAAACATTAACAATCTGTTGATTCCCAGAGACATCTACACTTTCAAAGGGAAGTATGACTTCTTCAGCTGTTTGACCTTATGTGTTTTTAGCTTATTTTATGTTGATTTTTTACTTACGTTTCTTTATTTTAAATTTTGAAATTACACGACCACACATTGAAGTCTTTTACACAGAAATTAAATTTCTGATTTTTACCAATTTTTTGAGACGCTTATGGTTGTGTAAATTTCCAATTAACAATTCAAACATTCATTTATTTTTCACTGTCCTTAGCACTTTAAAAAGTTACCTATCCAAGGACATATTT
The DNA here is from genome assembly GCA_029168905.1 of Artemia sp. Kazakhstan ARC1039. NCBI lineage: Eukaryota > Metazoa > Arthropoda > Branchiopoda > Anostraca > Artemiidae > Artemia > Artemia sp. Kazakhstan ARC1039. The sequence goes on along the minus strand of JAQQPU010005163.1, from coordinate 23,156 downwards.
GCACCTCGCCCCTAAACTTCCGCTGCGGAAAGTTTTGGTGGCCCGGAAAATCTTCAGTACAATGTTTCAAGTTAAGGTATGAGTAGTAAGTATCTATTAAATTTGCGTACGCCCCCGTACCAAACAGGTTTCTGGTAGGTATAATCTGGTTTGGTAGGTATAATCTGGTTTGATGGGCTTTGCATAACGTGTTATGAAAGACAAGTTGTTCTGACGCAATTTACCAGATTTCTAGTTCATGGTGTACATATCTTTGTAACATTTTTGCAAAAAAGGATAATGAGATTCGCAAATTGGACGAGCGAGGATAGTACGAATTGCTTGTGAAAAACCCCGGATGAATTAGTTGAAAATAAAGTTTTAACGGACAAGTTTTTCTGACACAATTTACAGACCAGATTTCTAGTTCATATATTTTTTGATAACATGATAGGTGATTTGAATAAAAGGAATTCAAATATTTTGTCTATGAAATAGAAGCTAACTCAATTTGCGAAAAGGTATTTCCATTTGCACAACTCTGATCTGATTGAACTGTCGCCGACAATGAGATTTAATCACTGCTAAGCCTATTGTTATTACGAGAGAGTTACTCAATTTACAGCTTAGTGTTAACTGACAGAGTTCCAAATACGAACATTTTGAAAAGCAGACAAAAAATCGGACATTATAATCAGAATTATTTGATTAACATTTAAAAAGGGGTAATGAGATATATGATCTGTATAATACACAAGTGATGTTTGATAAGTATTGTCAATTTAAAATAGGATCTATACATTTTTTCTTTACATGGTGTTCATTCAACTGAAAGCGAGGATTTCTGTTAAATAAATAATTCTTATATTTTTTTCCGTTCAATTGAAAGCGAGGATTTCTGTTAAATAAATAATTGTTATATCTTTTAAAATAGCTTTATGGGGTTTGAGGGACTCTGTCGTTTTATTCCGTGTGATTTTTTCTTTACATGGTATTCGTTCAATTGAAAGCGAGGATTTCTGTTAAATAAATAATTGTTATACCTTTTAAAATAGCTTTACGGGGTTTGAGGGACTCTGTCGTTTTATTCCGTGTGATTTTTTCTTTACATGGTGTTCGTTCAAAAAGCGAGGATTTCTGTTAAATAAATAATTCTTATATTTTTTCCGTTCAATTGAAAGCGAGGATTTCTGTTAAATAAATAATTCTTCTACCTTTTAAAATAGCTTTACGGGGTTTGAGGGGCTCTGTCGTTTTATTCTGTGTGATTTTTTCTTTACATGGTGTTCGTTCAAAAAGCGAGGATTTCTGTTAAATAAATAATTCTTATACCTTTTAAAATAGCTTTACGGGGGGTTTGAGAGACTCTGTGTAAATATTTATCGGTGTTTTATTTTTTCTGTTCAATTATTTTCAGTGTAAGCCAATATAATTACCACATTCTTTTATTCTAACTTAACTTGTAGGAATAGAGTTTCGGTTACTATTGAGCCTTACATGCCTGAAATCATGAATTAGAATATTTAATTAGCTGTTTGGTCAGACATAGTTTTTTAGATGTTCATGGGTGTTAGGTTCCTGGAGGGTTTTATTACTCCTCCCTCCAATGAATTCAGATGGTTTTAGGACTCATCCCCCTAGCCATAACTCCATTCAACATTGAGCGAAGATATAAAAGTTTGATGAAGTATTTTTCTACTTAACAACTACATTAATAACTTCCAAGATGATAGCACTGTATGACACAGAATTTATCAGTTACCGAGAGTTCAATGACTCCTCCCCGCAATGACTTCCAGGGGTTTTATGACTCCTCCCCACAATAAATTCAGATGGTTTTAGGACTCATCCCCCTAGCCATAACTCCATTCAACCTTGAGCGAAGATATAAAAGTTTGATGAAGTATTTTTCTACTTAACAACTACATTAATAACTTCCAAGATGATAGGACTGTATGACACAGAATTTATCAGTTTGAAAAAATCATCTTGTGGTGTTATATTTGAATGTGCATTTTTATTATTGTCTATGGAACTCGAAGAAATTGACTGTTATCATTGGATAGTGAACTATAACATGTTTGAGTATGATAAAAGCTTGTGGAGTACTACATTACGTCATATAAACAGACTGGGATTCTACGATAGAGTAATACCACCACTTAATAATGCTGGTCGGGAACTGAGAAATGTTCAGGAGGAAGTCAGTGAAATTTGCAGCTTTTTCGGGGTTGAAGCGCTCTACGTAAAGGGCAATGTACCTACAGATAAAGTTTTAATTCAAAAGTGTGACCCTAGGATTCCACTTTTCAATCTAGAAGAGTTTAAGTGTCCTAAATTTGAAGGGGGTTATCACCGTCCTGAAGACGAGGTTAGGTTCTTCGCACAGTGGATACCTAAGAACATACCTCATCATGATAAATCCATAAGACATGTTAAAAACTATTCTATATCATGGGACCATCGTTTGTGGATGTTTAAGAGTGAACTCTAAGTACTATTTTTATGTAAACATTTGTTGTTGTTTTTTTTTCAAAAAAAAAAAAATATGTTAATACGTTTAAGCAATAAATATCTTTAAGCTTAACCCGTCTTTATTCTTTAGAATAGTTCTATTGTAAGCAGGTAACAAACTTTTTCCTGAAGTCACCTCTTGGATACACAATGCAGAAACTTCATTTAAGAAACTATGAAAAAATTGTAAGTAAGTAAGTAAGTAACAAATTCTTTCTTGAAGTCACACCTTGGATACACAATACAGAAATTTTCATTAAAGAAATTATGAAAAAATTGTAAGTAGGTAGCAAATTCTTTCTTGAATTCACCTGCTGGATAAACAAAGACATTTCGTTCAAGAAATTATGACAAAATTCTAAGTAAGTAACAAACTCTTTATTGTTTACATGACTTAGATACACGATGTAGAAATTTAATTCAAGAAATTATGAAAAAATTCTCAGTAAGTAACAATTTCTTTCTTGAAGTCATCTCTTGGATACACAATACGGAAATTTCATTCAAGAAATTATGAAAATATTTGTAAGTAAGTAACAAACTCTTTATTGATTTCACCTCTTGGATATACAGTACCGATACTTCATTCAAGAAATTATGAAAAAATCGCAAGTAAGTAACTTTTTTTTCTCTTTACCACAAACAATTTTCACTTAGCTACATGATGTAGAAATTTAATTCAAGAAATTATTAAAAAAGTACACACATGTACACACATGTACACACATGTACACAGCAATAAATATCTTTAAGCTTAACCCGTCTTTATTCTTTAGAATAGTTCTATTCTTTTCATTAAATTGTGAAGAAATTGTAAGTAACAATCGCTTTCTTGAATTCGCTTCCTGGACACAATACAGATATTTAATTCGAGAAATCATGATAAAATCGCAAGTAAGTAATAAACTCTTTATTGTTTTGATATTTAATTCGAGAAATCCCATGAGTTGAATTCAAGAAAGAGTTTGCTACTTACGATACTTTGATTTTGTCAATGCTATGCCAAGTATCTGTCAATAGATGTCGATAGAGAATTTATTCATTCTTATACCAAGATTTTCTCTATGTTAACCTATCTATCCAA
>JAQQPU010005162.1:7016-39217 GCA_029168905.1 Artemia sp. Kazakhstan ARC1039 | reverse complement strand
TCAAGTGCTCTGCTCGCCTGGATCGCTGCGAAACGTGAGAAGAGGCTGTTTTGTCGCTAGAGAAAGCAGCATGCGCGCGTGACACCTATGAACTTTACCAAATTCTCAAGGAATCGACTTGTAAGAAAGCTGCAGTGTTGAAGTTGGCAAGGACAGATCAGGAAAAGTCATTAGCTGTCAGAAGGAGCGTTTAGTCAGATGGAATGATACCCTCCCAAATCCTTTTCAATCCATCCCCATGATCAGCTCTGGTGACCCTCTCTCCCCAGCGTTATGATGTCGAGCTAAAAATAAGGGCCTTATGATGTCAAGCTGGCTACTCCGACAAAAGCCGAAATACTCAAAACGATTAATGCCCTGAGCAACAAAGCTCTAGGCAAAAATGTCTCCCCCAGGAACTGCACAAACAGTGCCCTGAGATCACTGCTGACCAGATTCATGGTATCCAAATTCTCGAAGACCAACACTTTTACAAAGAATTGGAAGAGAATTGAATTGGAGAGAAAGAATTGAAACAGTTATTCTCCCATTCTATAAGAAAGCTGATAAAGCTGAATGCAGGAATTTCCGAGGAATAAGTCTGACCGACATTGCGGTAAAAATATTTGAGATTATTCTCCTTGCCGCTTCAAGTGGGCAAGGGAGAACAGAACTCGTGAAAACCAAGCCAGCTTGTGTCCGGGAAGAATCTGCACTGACACTATTTTTTGCCCTTCACCTCAATATCCAGGAGTTTGCCGAAAGGCATAATTTAAAACGGTCGGATTCCCATGAAATTTGTCGAACTGCTTAAGGCATACTATGTTTTTTTTTTTCTGTTCCTTTTTTATTCATGCAGATTCTGTAGATTTTAATAGTTTTGATGTTGGCTAATAATTTATGTTAGTAATACCAGTTAAGCAGATATATTATGATTAATAATACTTAAAACAAAATGGACAACAGTAGCAAGAAAAGTAGTATCGGAACAGGTTTGGAAGAGAACAGCGATAGCAGAGCTAGTAGGGATATGAGCAGTAGCGATAGTCAGTCTAGAGTAGCTGTTTTTGTTTCCATTTTTGTGAAACTAATGTTCGTTTCCACAATTTGTGGATAAATGGATATACTTTTTTGGTTCTTTTTATTGCTTCTATACTGCAAAAATAGCCCCTACTTTTTAGTTAGCAAGCTCCGAAACCTTCAAGTAACAGTTTTGGAGAAGATTAAATACCATTTAAGAAAAATGAACTTGCAGTCAACAAGATGAAACATCCTTAAATATCAGCTTTGTATGAATTCGAACACCGTTTGCAAAATGAGAACTTATCAGGGCTTGATTTTGGACTTGGTATTACAACATTAGCTTCAGATTTGACTTGTATAGTCCTAAAATACTTAAATGCCGATTTAAAGCACTATTTCTGAAACATGCACTTAACTTTTGTCACTTTTGGATTTCTATTTTGTAATCTTAGAATGATTAAATAAAAAAAAAAGTTTTTTTTAACAGAAAATAAGGAACGACGTTAAAACTTAAAACGAACAGAAATTATTCCGTATATGAAAGGGGCTGTCCCCTCCTCAACACCTCGCTCTTTACGCTAAAGTTTTTTATTGTTTAAAAAAATAGAGTTGTGAGCAAGTCAAAACTTAGCGTAAAGAGCGAGGTGTTGAGGAGGGGACAGCCCCTTTCATATACGGAACAATTTCTGTTCGTTTTAAGTTTTAACGTTGTTCCTTACTTTCTGTTAAAAAAACTTGTTTTTTTTATTTAATTTTTGAACGTTTTTGAATTAATGCAGGTTTTGATGTTGGCTCACCGTACATGAATAATTAAAACAAAATTTGTATATTAATTTTAATTTTATTTGGTTAAATGGCTTTCTCAAAACTTGTTCAATTTTATATACCAACGTTTTTATTAGTAATAAATATACGTAACTTACGAATTAACTTACGTAACGATCTTCTATATTCAGATATTTTTAATACGTATATTAAGGGGCTCGCCCCCTAGTCAATACCTTGATCTTTAAGCTAAAGTTAGAATTTCATTCCAATTCTTTAAAAATGACCCCTTAATCACAAAGGCCGTTATTTAGAATAAATAGCTCTTATGTAAGTACTAAAAAATCCTTGGCTTAAAGAGCGAGGTATTGACTAGAGGGTGAACCCAATCATACACGTAATATTTTCTGTTCCTTTTAAGTTTTGATGTTACTCCTTATTTTCAGTTGGAAAACTTGTTTTTTTATATTTAATTTGTGATCTTTTTTTAAAATAATGCTGGAAAATCCGGCACCCCCTTCATAGCAATGTCCCTTCCCCCATGAAGACTTCCTTCATGGAAAGATCTTCCCAAATAACCCCCGACCCAACCACCCCCCTACTACCAGAAAAAATCCCCTTTGAAAACGTCTGTATACTTCCTATAATAACCAATACTATATGTTAACATTGGGTAAAGTTCACAACTTTCAGCCCTCCCCCCGGGGACTTCGGGGGATTAAGTCATAAGTATGTCCTAAAGGACATACTTATCATATTTTCAACCATGCTGAACAAAATGGCTATCTCAAAATTTTGATCAGGTGACTTTGGGAAAAAATGAGCGTGGGAGGGGGTCTAGTTGTCCTCCATTTTTTGGTCACTTAAAAAGGGCACTAGAAATTTTAATTTCCGTTCCAATGAGTCCTCCCACAACATTCTAGAACCACTGGGTCGATACGATCACCCCTGGGGAAAAAAAAACAAATAAACACGCATCCGTGATCTTTCTTCTGGCAAAAAATGCAAAATTCCACATTTTTGTAGATAGGAACTTGAAACCTCTACAGTAGGGTTCTCTGATACGCTGAATATGACGGTGTGATTTTCATTAATATTCTATAAATTTTAGAGGGTCTTTCCACCTTTTTTCAAAAATCAGCCAAATTTTCTCAGGCGCGTAACTTTTGATGGGTAGGACTAAACTTGATGAAATTTATATATTTGAATTCAGCAATGAAATCTGATTCTTTTGATGTATGAATTGGTATCAAAAACCCGTTTTCTAGAGTTTCGGTTACCATTGAGCCGGGTCGCTCCTTACTTACAGTTCGTTACCACGAACTGTTTGATAAACCCACAAATTCAGGTTTCGATGCAAATCAACCATCGCTTGAGAAATGTGTAGGCCTACTCAACATCTCTTGATTTTGGACATCTGCTATATTGCAAAACGAGCCTATTATTGTTAATCAAAAACCTCAAGAAATTTTGAAAAAAGAGGTTTCACAACAATATTTACGAAACCTTTAATTCATGTCTTTTGTTTTAGGACTTGAGTCAGGGGCTTATCCAGGATTTTTTTTTTTAGGGGAGGCGCAAAATAGGTTGATCCGATAAACTTGCGTTAGGAGCAAGTTTAATTAACGCAAGCTTATGTTAATTAAGTAAACTATACCACTTTAGACTACGTTAGGGGGCGCTCGCCCTCCTTGCTCCCCTGGATCCGCCACTGACTTGAGTATTTTAGCATTAGCTGCATCAGCCAGCTTAGAAATTTTAATCTGTAATCAGCCAGCTTAGAAATCCTTTAATGCCAAATCTGGTTTAAGCTAAACACCACCAATGAAACACATAACTAATATCTTTTGATTTTAGACTTCTATTATTGCAGTATTAGTCTTTGATTTGTAGTAGTAAACAATACTTGAACTCGGCCGAACCTGAAAATACTTCCAATTATAATTGCTCATATTCAAATACGTGTTTCAAAATCAGAGCATTTGAAAAAAGGGGGCGGGGCAGTTCTCCCTAGCGCTGTGACTATAGGGTTGCCTTCGAAGATCGAATTTTTCACTCGTTTTTTGCTTGTATTTGAGTCGGGAGGGGGTACTGTCAATAAAATGGGCAATCAGTATTCGTCTAAATTCACGGTTGTAGCATGATAGGATCAAAATTCTTCAGTACCATAGAAGACAAAAAATTATGTTGATTTTCCATCCATTTATTTGAATAATATTTCTTTTACCCATTCATCCAAACTTTTTTGGTACTAAATAGTACGACTACTAATAAAGTTTTTGCAAAATTTTGCAAATTTTTGTAAAATTTTTGTAAAATTTTGTAAAAATTTTGTAAAATTTTTAGTATAAATAGTTAGCCAAAATCTTGATTCTTTAGAAGAAAATCTGAAAAGGCTATACAAACATTTATTTTATTAACCAACAAAACAAAAAACAATACCCATTCAAAACGAACAGAAATTAATTAAAACGTTCTTCTGTAAAAGAAATTTTTCAAAGAAAAATAAAGAGCTACATACAACAGTTAGTGGTAACGAACCGTAAGTAAGAAGCGATGCAGCTCAGTAGTAACCCAAACTCTAAGAAAAAGAATCTTGGTAACAAATTGACAATAGATATATCAAGAGAATCGAATTTTGATGCTTATTCAAAATATGGAAAAATTCATCAAATTTAATGGTATCCTTTAAGTTACGAGCTTCAGAAAATTTGCTCAATTTTGGAGAAAGGGGAAAACACCTACAAAACATCAAGTGATCTTCATGAAAACAACTCCATCAGATTCAGCATACCAGAGAACCCTACTGTAGAGGTTTCAAGCTCCTATGTACAAAATGTGGAATATTGCTTTTTTGCCAGAAGTAAGATCACGGATGCGTGTTTATTTGTTGTTGTTTTTTTTCAGGGATGTTCATATTGAACCAGTGGTCGTAGACGATAGAGAGAGGGCGCAGTTGATCGGAAATCAAAACTTCTAATGCCCTTTTTAAGTGATCAAAATATTGGAGGCCATCTAGCTCCCCTCCGACTCTCATTTTTTACCGGAAGTCACCTGATAACAATTTTGAGAAAACCCTTTTGTTCAGCATAGTCGAAAAATCTAATACCTATGTCTCTGAGGATGACTTAACCCCCCACAGTCGCCGGGAGAAGGGCTGCAAATTATGAACTTTGCCTGTTGTTTACATATAATATTGGTTATTGGGAAGTATACAGACGTTATCAGGTGGGATTTTTCTGGGGAGGGGGAGTTTGGAAGGTTAAGTGGGAGGATCTTTCCATGCGGGAAGGGAATTTTCCATGGAGGGGGAGCCGGATTTTCCAACATTATTTAAAAAACGATCAGAAATTAAATAAAAAAAACAAGTATTTTTTCAACTGACAGTAAGGAGCAACATTAAAACTTAAAACGAACAGAAATTATCAGTATATGAGGGGAGCGGTTCCCTCGTCAATACCTCGCTCTTTACGCTAAATTTTCTTAGTACTTTTAAAAGAGCTTTTTATTCTAATTAAACGACCTGTGTGATTCAGGAGACATTCTTAAAGATTTGGGACAAAATTCGAACTTTAGCGTAGAGTGAGGTATTGACGAGGGGACAGCCCTCCTCACATACATAATACTTTCTGTTTGTCTTAAGTTTTAACGTTGCTCCATACTTTCGGTTAGATTTTTTTTTTTTTTAATCAAACAAAATACAAGCAGAAATAAAGTCAAATAATAATTTAGGTTTAAAACGAACAGAAATCACTATCAACGAATAAATGAGACCCAAAATGAGCAGAAGTTACAATGGATAATCAAGTCAAACTTAAAAAACAAAAAAATAAACATAAATTATCAAAAAGAGGAAAACGGCTAATGTCCCATAAGCCTTCTTAAGGGACTTTTTAGTCCTCTAAGCCTTTCTGTCCCCTAATTCCAGAGGGTCATTCGTGCAATACTGAAAACAACATGTTATCACCCGACGCGCGTTGCTGGACATCAAAAGAAAGGAAATTCAAGGAACAAAAATTAAAATTTTAACTACACACCAAAAAAAATATTTTGTTTCGGCCAAGTGAAGTATTGCATCAGCCTTTGGGTTGTTTCGCTGAAATAAAAGTGTTTTGGGTGAAACGATCTTGTTATATTTCTGCTATGTCTGGGGTGCGGCGTATTCGACCCCAGGAAATCCTCCTTGTGGAAAATTTCTCCACTGAAAAATTGCACCTCCTGGAAAATTTCTCCTTGTTGCTGTGAACTCAAAAGAAAGGAAATTCAACGACGCAAAAACTAAAACTGTGACTATCCAAAATACAAAATTATGTTGTTTTGGACATGTAAACTGTTGTATCAGCCTTTGATTGGTTCTACCGGGAAGTTTATTTTGGCTGAAACACTTTTATTTTATTTCTTCGCCATTTAATAAACCTTGTTGTGTTTCGGGTCCGGCGCATTCCCCCGAAAAATTCATCGTAGCAGAAAACGTCATCCGAAAATCCCCCCCCCCTCCTGTAAAAAAAACTCCCTGCCGGAAGATTCCTCCTCCCTGGAAATTCCCCCTGACAAACTTTCCTCATATAGATAGATATAGATAGATATTTATTGCAAAACAAAAGCCTCTTTGGGCCATGGCAAAAACAAACACAGTTGCATATAAAGTCAAAACACATGATAATAACATATATAACAATAACTAAACATAGCCCATAGCAAATAAAAATAAAATAACATAACAATTGCAACACAAAAGCACACATAATACTATAAAACTAACTCACATAATTACACACAATGTCACACACATAATAATAATAATAATATTAATAATAATAATAATAATAATAATAATAATAATCGTGCATTCAAAAGCCTTTCTACAGGGCCATATACACTATACATCAAATATAACAGGAAAACAAAAGTAAAACTCCCTTTAGCATTTTTATTCCAAACCACAACAAATCTTCTTCACAATAGTTCCTTTCTTATCTTTAGTGCCTGATCAACATATCTATATAATCTACACATGAGGCTAGGTACCGTCTGAGACAACATGCCCCGAAGTGAAAAATTACTTTTCCCCAAAATACCCTCCCTCAAATCAGTAAGCCCCTGGCATCGCCACAGAAAATGGTTCAGATTTTCCTCTTCAATATTACAAATGGGACACGTGTACCTAGACACCGGGAACCCCTTACCTCTCTCAAATACTTTACTCCTCCATCTTAAAGGCAAACAGTTGGCCCGCAGCTGCAACCAATATGACAAATACTTACTTGGCAAATTAAATTTAAAGTAAATCTCCTGGCCAAACAACTTTTTAACATCCTTATAAAAAAAAAAAAAAAAAAAAAAAAAAAAAAAAAAAAAAAAAAAAAAAAGAACAAAAAAATAATAATGAAAAGAAAAAAAAAACAAACCTATCACATAAAAATAACTAATAAGCGACTATACCACCCCTACTCAATAATATCTCATCAATTCCCAATATTCAACATATTAATCCTTGTCCTTCTCAATCCATCAACCAAACACAAAAATAAAAAAAACAAAAACATTAGCAAACTAAAGGCAAAAGAGACCGGAGAACTGACTCACTCACTCCCATATACCCTATAACAATGTTCTTTTAACATACTTCTAAATTCAGAAATATCCGTCACCTTCTTTATCCCTTCTGGCAGACTATTCCAAGCACGAGGGCTAACATGGCGGATACAAAACATTGACCTAGTTGTCACAGGCTTAGGTAGTCTGAATTCATTCGAAAGTCTTAAACTATAAGAATGAAAACTAGAAACAGGCAGAAAAAAATCTTGAAAGCAAATTGGTAGCATTTTATTCTGATGTTTAAACATAAAAAGAGCATTATAAAACTTAATCAATCCAAATAGTGGAACAATATGTAGTTCAGCATACCTTGCTCTAACCGAGGAACGCTTATCATCTCCAGTAAGTACTCTTACAGCTTTATTCTGTAATACTCTAATCTGCGATAAATGACCCACAAACGTTGAAGACCAAGCCAATATACAATAAATCAAATACGGATGAATAAGGGAGAAATAAAGCATTCTGAGAACTGGTCTAGGGAAAGTACGCTTTAGCTTCCTTATAATTCCCAAATTTCGGGAAACTCTAGCTGAAATTTGATTAATATGGTCTTTGAAACTCAAGCACTCATCAACTATCACTCCAAGAAACTTCACTGTTCTGACACGTTCTATAGCATTCCCATCAAGTTCTAGTTTCTCTATCCAGGGATAGTAATTTACACTTCTCCCGTAAATCAAAAATTGACTTTTCTTATGGTTTAATTTAAGTTTATTAACTCTCATCCATTTCTCTATTTGTTCCATTCCCTTTTTCAGAACTAGGAGAAGTTCTCTTTCTGTCCTCGCAGCAACTGTAAAATGTGTATCGTCAGCAAAACTAGGAATTATAATTCTGTTACCGCGATCCCCTTTATCTGAACTATTTATATCTTCAATGCACCGGTAAATATCATTTATATAAACGCTTAATGTCTCGGATCTCTCAATTTCATTCCCCCATGTCTGTATTTCCTGATCTTCTAATCTTTGTTTAACTTTCCTATTATATCCATCTGACTAATGGCGGGACCTCTACCATCATTCCATATATATGACAATCCTAATATGTCTAATAAGGATTTAACCCTAAACGGCCACGACCTCTTACGCCCTGAAGCAAGTAGCTCTTCATAGGCCTCTCTAATAAGTTTACCTCGTGGTACCTGCACTATCTTCATCCAAAATCTAACCACCTGAACCAGCCTATGTTTACGGAGCGAAAAAAGCCCTAGCTCCCCTTTCAAAAACTGGGTATGCGTAGTCCTATGGAGGCCGAAAAGCCTTTTGTAATAAGTTACCTGAAGGGTCTCCAGCTGTTCTGCCACTTCCATCCCCCATAATTCCCCACCATAATGAATAACTGGCATAATCTTCGTTAAAAATATTCTCTTACGCATTGCCAGACTTTTAATACCCATAACTGTACCATTCCTAAAAACCGTCGATATAGCCGCTTTCCCCCTTTTTACTGACTCTTTAATGTGGGCACACCAACTACCATTATTTTGAAATACAAAACCTAAATATTTTGAATTTTCAACTATCTTTATTTCGTCTCCATTAAACATAAACTTACCATTACATTCTTCATCCTTTCTTTTACCAAAAATAACTATTTCTGTCTTCTTAACATTAAGTTGGAGCTTCTTCAGATCTAAGTAATCTGCAACAAGATCTAACAAAATCTGTAATTAATGGGCAGACTTAGCTACAAGTACGCAATCATCAGCGAAAAGCAAAACTGAAAATAATTTTGAGCCAAGACCCACTGTCGGAGCCCACCTTCTTTCCAAAAACTGAACTAAATCATTTATAAAAATACAAAACAAACGGGGGGAAAGAGCACTACCTTGTTTTACCCCTTTACAGTTTCTATATACTCTAGAAAAACCCTGATCTATTACCTTTGCTACCGCCTTAGTTCCGCAATACATGCTAATAACTAACCTCACAAAAATACTAGGTAAACCTTTACTTCTCAGAATATCTACCAAAAGCACCCTCTCAACATTATCAAAAGCTTTTCTTAGGTCTAAAAAAGCTGCATATAGACGGCTATTCCCTCTTCCATACTTATCGACTAAAGCTCTAAGCACAAATGCCCTATCTGCTGTATTATAAGCTTTCCTAAATCCTCCTTGCTCTTCATTTATAATCTTATTTTTATCTAACCACCTATCTAGCCTCCTATCTAAAATTTTTTCTAACACTTTACTAAAAACTGGTGCTAGAGCTATGGGCCTATAGTTATCATTCCAGCTAGGGTCCCCCTTCTTAAAAAGCGGTATAACAACTGAAGTCTTCCATATTTTGGCCACTTACCTGTAGATGCAATACTATTAAATGCTATAAATAATATCGACAAAAACACCGACACAAATTTCTTAACCACCCAGGCTGGTATCCCATCCAAACCTGGTGCTGAACCTCCTTTCATCTTACTAACTACTTCTCTAACCTCCTCTCTTGTCACTTCCCCTACTAATTCAGAATCATTCTCCTGCAGCGGGAAAATACTTTCACCTGAACAAGACGACTGACTATCCTCTTCTAGCCCTTCACAGTCTCCTTCTAAATTCTCAAAATAACCAGGCCACGATTCCGGTGAAGGCGTTCGACCTGAAATATTAGCTCTTTCCTTTTTCCTTCTACTCCAAAATTCTTTAACATTCCCTAGTGTAAAATCCTCCATCATCTTTTTCCTTTCTAAACTATCCCATTCCCTACTTTTCCTCTTCAGCAATTTCTTATATTCCCTATTCTCAACTCTATAAAAATTCAACGCTTCTAACCGCAATTCTTCATCCTGGCACTGCCTAACAATTTCTAATTCTGTTTCTACCTCCTGCTTTAACCTTCTACATTCCTCATCATAATATCCTTTATCTCCTGATTTAACTTTCCTTTCTACCGCTTTACTAGACCACTGGTGCACTAACTCACATAACTCGGCAAGGACTTCCTCAGCACCGCAATCTAGATTTCTAATCTCCTCTAATCTATCCATTACTTCCGGTCTCGCTATTATCTCATTCATATTATCAATTTCTTTATTATTCCAATCTTTTTTTAACGGTTTTCGAACTCTAACCTTCTCTTGACCGACTGTCTCATACCTCTTTCCAATACCGCTCCTCTTACCTTCAACCTCTAAACCCAACTCTAACTTAACTGGCCAGTGGTCTGAACCAACTGACTGAAGTACCTCAACATCAACTGATTGAGCTGCAAGCCCACTGTCAACCAACACATAATCTATCAGACTCGGACGAGCTCCCGACATACAGGTAAACTCCCCTACTCCCCCATCGGTTCCAAATCTCCCATTCCCAATTATTAGACCATTTTCCGAGCAGAGCTCCAAGAGCTTTCTCCCCCAACAATTCACCCTCCTATCCATATCTCTGCTACTTCTAGGCATTCCATACTCAGATGGAACCAAGTCAGGCACTTCTCGGAACGAAAAACTCTCCATTTCTAATAAAGCACCCGTATAAGCGTTAAAATCCCCCATAACAACAAAAACATCCTCTGTAAAATCCCTTCTTAGTCTACTTTACTCTTCAGCTAACACATCCCATGTTTCCTCCCTATTATAGGAACTATTCTGAGGCGCTATATACACAGATCCTAAAGTCATCCATTTATTTCTCACTAACTCCAACCGTACCCAAAGAATGTTCTCTGAATTACTAGAAATTCTATGATAACAACGGAAACGAGCTTTACATAGTAACACGGTTATCCCTCCATATCGGTGCATGTTTCCAGCTGGCTTTCGCACAACATGCTCAACACTAAAACCGTTGAATATCGGAGGGTCACTTGCGCTATGCCATGTTTCAACTAGCCCTATAATATCGATTGACTTTAAATCTTCACTAACCTGTTTCACTTTATTTTTCACACCTTGTACGTTCCAGGTTACTAAACTTATTCGATGTATATGGCCGTGTTTTTCCAAGTCACTGCATACCTGTCGCTCTTCGGTATTATCTGCATCAAAATCTGAATCTTCCGGATTAATGCGGTAATAGTCACGATATCTGTTACTATAGGGGGTACACCCACGGGGGCCCCTCGACACGTACCGACCAACTCTATTTGGCCAACCACCCGTGGGCGACACTCACCTGGAAACATTCCTACTCTTTCCCCTTGATTGTTCTTCAGGACTAATACCTTCCGATAATTTTTGCGTCTTCTTATCATTACCCTTTAATGGAGACCTCGCTAAAATAGTGTCTTTATGGTAGGTTTTACTGCTAGTAGGTGCGGGGTTATTCACATCAACTTCAACTACTGTTTCCGCATCGCTATCCAACATTGTTGCATCGCTACCCGAATTGTCTTCCGCATTTCCTCGAATAACAACTTCGCTGCCCTTGTTAATGGCGCCTGCAGTAGGTGCTCTTGCCATTTGCAGTTTTTGCGTGGTGAGCGGAGTCTCCTTTATAACCTTATTCGATAGCTCATCATATTTAAACATAATATCGTTCACATAGAGTTTGACACCCCTGAGATAGGCAGAACGACCTTCAGAAAGAGCTTTATTCATTTCTACTCTGAGGTGCTTTCTAGCTTCACGCTGGGCGGGGCTATAATCGGGTGCAGCAGAAAGTCCATATTCTCGTAGAAGTGGATTTCCCCTTAAAATCATATTTCTTACATCCATCGAATTTAGCTTTAGTACAATAGGACCCGCCTTCAATCGGAAAGAGTCTCTTACATCACTGCGGGTGAGGCGCAAATTGGGAATTACATCGTTCAAAACCTTCATAATCTCTTCACCAAGGGTATACCTTCTCGGATCTGCCGCCTCAAAGTTGTAGATTATAACATTGCTGCGCCGCAACTCATCCTCTAAGTGGTCAGCTCTAAGCGTGGCTGACTGTAAATTTTGGCGAACCAGTATCAATTAACTCTTCAGTTTCTCGTTAGCTTCTGCGTTCGATTTTAGCTGAACATTCACTTGTGCTAACTGTACCTCGACAGAAGTTACACTTTCCAAAAGTTTCGGGAGAGCGTCTATTTTTTATGTCAATTCCGGCAGCAAATCCAGCTTAAAATTTATCTCTTGTAGAAACTGACTGTTCATTGTAGAATCACCTCTATCCGCTTGCATTGTAACAATAACTATATAAAATAATTATGGCATTTTAAAATTTAAAAGTACTTGAAAAATAAGGTTAGGATTATTAACTTACTAGTTGGGGTGGGGGGTAAGTAAAGTTGGCCAAAAAGCATTAGAAAGAAACTCTTTTGTTTCTTTTTGAAAGCAAAAAAGTAAATTTTTATTTTTGCTCGATGCAATAACCGGACATCTGATTCCGATTATCATCTGTTAAAAAAAATCCAGGTGACTCAATTCCTTGAGGCAAAATATTCCGATTTGCCACCACAATGCCATTTCGGCTTTACCATTTCAGTTCCACTTATTCCAAGAATTTGTGTTTATGGCCTCTAATTTCAGTCAGCACAAAAGTATGCGAAAGATTAAAAAAGCCTTAGGGAGGGGTGGAATTTTATTATGCGTAAAACCTTCACAATGCTGGGTTCAACAACTTTTTAAAGTTTCTTGGCAACCGGACATAAGTAGTAAGACATACTGAACACATAGACAGACATGCATTTGAATTTACTTGTATCGAAGATTAGGTGTTTAACTTGAATTCGTGACCGCCTCCATATCAGGTTGGCACCTAGTCAGAGGGTTTTTACGATGAGCTCAAAGTACACGAAATCAAGCCAGAGATTTCATCATCTCACCAAATTGGGTTTTTGCTTTTCTTCGGAATTTTTGAAACACTTTTTTAGTTTTTGTTTACTATGGTCGTTGTTCATCATTTTCTATGTTGCAGCTACTGCTGCAACCACGATCTTAGTTGTCTTTTTCTAGAACTTGCAAAAGAAAACGGATCGTCTTGTTCTAAAGTGATTTTTAACAGGTCTCAAAGACTTGAAAGATTGTCAATGCTAAAAGACTAGTTATTTATTGTTGTTGAAAGGTGCAAAAGCAAATTTTAGTTTTCTTGCCCTCTTACAAAATTTGTGTCTCGTAATTTAATGTCTGTCTAATCACGGGACCTGTATTTACTCTCCTGAATAGGATAGCAAGCATGTAGCCTAGCCAGAATTATTGACAAAATTTCTGTCTCATGTACAAATAAGGAGAAACCATAAATTCAATTGCATGTTTTCCACTTTACCGATTTCATTCCATCTCTAGAATCTAAGAGTGGCTGGGGCGGTCTTCGTTGGCAGGTCATAAATTTTATTTTGTGCTGTAAAAGCACTAGGAAACTTTTAGATTAAGTTCTAAGACATGGTGCTGTTGCCAAATCACTTTTTCTGGTCATTTACCACGGAAAGAACTGAGTAAGAATAACTTTTTAAAGCGCTTCAGAAAATTACTCGCGTCGTCAACAGCTATAAGTGAAAGAGAAATATGTAAACCACTGGCTTCCTAAGGCTTCAATAACGCTGGGAAGAAGACGACGAAAAGAAATTGCATTCAATTTAGTTATATATGTAGTGACCAAGGTAAAAATGTAAATTTATACTTTTATATTTGTATTTTCCATTATAAAATAAAAGTTGCAATACTGGTTGAGCAGAAGAAGAAAAAGTAAATATATCTCTAAAGAGATAGAAAAAAAAAACTAATGTGGACACTGAAAAAGAGCAAGCACACAGTTACTTCAATTTCTGACCATCTCTTATATTTACAGCTGTTGGATGTGCCACCTATATCGTGTAGACAGTATTGTCACTGTTCCATAGTTTAAAAGAGTGTCTAGCCATGTTCCTCGAGATACACCGATATGGTGCTAAAAGTTCTGTCTGTTGTCTGAGCTAGACCAGTCAATCAGCTCGTGATCACGAACTGTAAGTAAGAAGCGACCCGGCTCAATAGTAACCGAAACTCTAAAATACGGAATTTTGACGCCAATAGATACATCAAAAGAATTGGACTTTTATGGTGATTTTAAAGATATAAGTTTCATCAAGTTTAATCTTACCCATCAAACGTCACGAGCCTAAGAAAATTTGCCTTTTTTTGAAAAAAGGGGGAAACACCCCCTAAGAGTCTGCAAAAATGGGGAATTTTGTATTTTTGCCAGAAGAAAGATCACGGATGTCTGTTTATTTAATTTTTTTCCCAGGGGTGATTGTATCGACCCAGTGGTCCAAGAATGTCACGGGAGGGCTCATTAGAACTGAAATCAAAAGTTCTAGTGCCCTTTTTAAGTGACAAAAAATAATTGGAGGGCAACTAAGCCTCTCCCATGATCATTTTTTTCCAAAGTTACCGGGTTCTGTTCAGCATAGTAAAAAAATATAACAACTATGTTTTTGAGGATGATTTAATCCCCCATAGTCCCCAGGGGAAGGGTTTCAAGTTATGAACATTGTCCATTGTTTACATTAGTATTGGTTATTGGGAAATATACAGACATTTTCAGGGGTACTTTTTCTGGGGGGGGTCGGGGAGGGGGTTGGGGGGAGGGGGAGGGCTTATGTGGAGGAATCTTTCCATGGAGGATTTTTCATGGGGGAAGAGAATTTCCCCATTGGATGCTGGATTTCCTAGCATTATATAAAAAACCATCAGAAATTAAATAAAAAAACGAGTTTTTTTCAACTGAAAGTAAAAAGCTATATTAAAACTTAAAACGAACAGAAATTATTGCGTATATTAGGGGTTTCTCCGCCTCGTAAATACCTCACTCTTTACGCTAAAATATTCTTGGTCATTTCAAAAGAGCTATTTATTCTAATTAAGCGGCCTTTGTGATTCAGAGGTCATTCTTAGAGAATTTGAACAAAATTCGAACTTTAGTGCAAAGAGTGAGGTATTGACGAGGGGATGAACTCCTTCATATAAAATAGTTTGTGGTAATGACCTGTAAGTAATGAGCGACCGCGCTCAATAGTGACCGAAACTCTAAAAACAAAATTTATATATTACGCAGGAGGTCATTTCTCATCTTTCTGATTTCAGGAGGAGCGTCATCACTAATGTAAATATCGTGAAACCCTGCAATTGTCTTGCCCCTTAGCTTTTTAGCGCACTTCAGAATTCTCATTTTCTCATCTTTATCAGCAACCTCAACTTTAATAAACTTTTTTAGTTTATTAACCTGAAGCACTTTGAGGCGTGGTACCGGGGATAGCTCAAGTCCTTCTGTAATGATACTCGTGCAAATTTCCGTAGCATTTTGTTGATTATCAGTTGGTACATTCCACACAATAATGTTGCTCTGAAGTTTTTCAAACTCCATCTTTGCAAGCCGGCATACTGTCTGGTTAATAGCGGACCTTTGGTTACTAATTTCATCTGTCATTATTTTGTACTGTTCTTTAAGCAAATCCTTCTGATTTTCGATCGATGATATACGCTGGTCGCTTTCCACGTTTCTTTTCTGAAAGTCTGAATTTGAAACCTCTAGTTGCGTAACACGATCACCAAGCGACTTAATTTTATTTTCAAGTGAGTCCAGTTTATCACCATTGCCCTTGACAAGACTTATTAACGTGTTAATTTTTTCACCAAGACTCGATAATGTCACATTTTGAGACGAAGTTGAACTAGCCGACAAGTTTAGGAAACTTGGCATGTCATTTGTGGGATTATCACGCCTCCTTTTTCGTCCCATTTCTACCACGCAAAAAGAAAAAAGAAAACCAAAATTGGGCTTGGCTTACCTCAGAAAGGATTGAATTTTTTATCCACGCCAATCCGAACGTGCAGTTCGCTCAGCCACCGTTAAAAGGGCACGGCTAACACCCCTCACAGCTACAGAAACAGCTATCCAAATTACAGGAACATCGGCAAAACAGCAATGACTTTACCGTTAGGCACAACCAGTCAAAACTGATTCACTTGCAGTAGCAAAAATTCACAAATCGCCACTGGCATCAGATATAGCCACGACACCCACGAACGAGGTCTTACTCGGTCAAGAGCATACTGAAGACGTCATTAATGGATACATCAAAAGATTTGGAGTTTTATGCTGATTTTAAATATATGAGTTTCATCAAGTTTATTCGTACCCATCAAAACTTATGAACCTGAGACAATTTACCTTATTTTCAAAGAAAGGGGAAACATACCCCTGAAAGTAATAGAATCTTAATGAAAATCACACCATCAGATTCAGTGTATTAGAGAACCCTATAGGTTTCAAGCTCCTATCTGCAAAAATATGGATTAATTCCTTTTTTGCCAGAAGAAAGGTAACGGATGGGTGTTTATTTGTTTTTTTTTTTCAGGGGGGATCGTATCGACTCAGTGGTCCTTGAATGTCAAGAGAGGGCTCATTTCAACAGCCATTAAAATTTCCAGTGCCCGTTTTAAGCGACCCAAAAAATTAGAGGGCAACAGGGACCCCCCTCCCACGCTATTTTTTTCCCAAAGTCACCGGATCAAAATTTTAAGATGACCATTTTGTTCAGCATAGTCAATAATTCTAATAACTATGTCTTTGAATACGACTTAATCCCCAACAGTCCCTGGGGGAAGGGCTGCAAGTTATGAACTTTGCCCATTGTTGAGACCTAAAATAAGAATACAAAAGTTGAAGCAAGAAAAGATGAGCAAAGAAAACCAAAATTAATGAGGCAAGTTTATTAGCCAATAAGTTTGATCTTTAAAAAAACACTAAACCATTTTTTGACAGTTATTTTTAACTTTTGAAGAGTTTTACTTTCGCTCAGTTTTTTTTTCGGTTTCAGTAATATCTCGTCCCAATAACGTTTTAATATAAATATATTTTTTATAGTCATTTTGACTCCGGCAAAATCCAATTTATTGTCAAATATTTCTATGCACGCCAGCTATTCCACAGTTCAAAAAATTTCCCCTCTATCAATATACAATCCAATACTTCTAGCTTTCTGTAAATTATGGAGCAGGTGACCTCTTCATTGCGTGTTGACAATATACTTTTGTATTCCCCTAGGAGGTCCAAACAGGCTGGTTAGCTCACGCTATCCTCACATTGAAATCACTAGAGGCCGACATGAGTTTCGCCCTAGGCGAGACAAGGGAAGTCCTTGGAGACCCGGACCCATTAGTTGATGATATGAATTATGTCACGATATTGTATGAAAAACGCGGCAAAACACTATTCCTCTCACACTAATGGCACCTCACAGTTTTTGAACAATGTTTAACATTTAATCCTTTTAACTAACTTGTATGCTTAAAATTTTTGAATAGCTTCTCACAAGACTTAATGACTAAAAATTAGTTGAGTAGATAATATGTCAACAGGAGTACCTATTGTAAACCTCTGCTGTCAACAATCTGTAGACCTCTATTTAGTTCTTTATTTTTATGCCCTTTTATATTGGCAGATGTAATGGTTTACGTAAATTCCAAAGATAGACGATAAACGTTGGTACATGGTCTTTATTAAATAACGTGAGAATACACATAGAGAAAATAAGATAGCACAAGAACAAATAGCTACGACGAAGGCGAAAGATGGACTGCCTTTAGAAATGAACCAAGAATATAACTTTCCTGGAACGGAAGTTCCAGGCCTGAGAACGAGCCCTTTCCCACGACTAGCTTTAGTCCCAAGAGCCCCCCCCCCCCTGGACCGCTATCGTTGACACACAAATGCCCAACTAACTAAGAAATGAGATACCCGGAAAAGCTTCTCGAATTGATGTTAAATACTTTACAGATTCTCCCCCCTGTTTTAAGTTATATTTCCCAAATTTGGCTTATCCCCTTCTCATTAAACCCCCAAGCTTTAATTGAATTCAAAACACTCCCTTCCCAAATTATTCACTTCTCGCCTACTAACCTTCTACAGCATGAACTAGTAAACAACATAATACAAACACTACACAATACTTGCATAAGTAAAAACTTACATAGTATAAACGAACCACACTAACAACAGTAGTCGGAAACTGGATATTTTAACACTTCATTTTTCTTTCTATACTTTAAAATAGACTTGTTCCCCATCCCCTGAATTTGATGAGGACAAGGAAAGTTGGGGTTAGGCCTATGTATAAACTTTGAATTAGGGCAAAAGGAATGACCGGGAAAGGCTAATTAATCCTGAAAATACCAGTGACAAATAAATCAAATTGCAGAAACTTTAAAAATCATACCATGCTGCAATGACGTTAAGATATTATTCCCAATAAAATCCTCGGGGTTTTATTGCTGCGGAACGCCTCGGTTCAGACCTATTTGGTTTTTCTCTACTAACTTGTGGTTCGACAAATGGCAGTTCTACTGTTGATATCTCTACATAACTATTAGCGCTACGCATTAAAACCATCCCGTGAGGCATCAACCTCATCCCACTAGACCTCAAAACCAGCCCCCTTTCCACC
This sequence comes from Artemia sp. Kazakhstan ARC1039, assembly GCA_029168905.1. Lineage (NCBI taxonomy): Eukaryota > Metazoa > Arthropoda > Branchiopoda > Anostraca > Artemiidae > Artemia > Artemia sp. Kazakhstan ARC1039. The sequence continues at coordinate 20,501 of JAQQPU010005162.1, read as the reverse complement.
TTTTTTTTCTCATCACACGGGACCTCAAAACCAGCTCCCTTTTCATGGGTAGCCAAACCACCCTGCGAGGCATCAATACCATCTCCCAGTGCAACAAAAAAAAAACAATCCCGTGAGGCATCAGTACCATCCCACGGGACCTCAAAACCAGCTCCCTTTTCCTGGGTAGCCAAACCGCCCTGCGAGGAATCAGTACCATCTCGCAGTGCCTTCTCATTATCATTGAGTCCAAATTTCACCCTCGTCAGCGCAGAAAGAAATTCATCGGAAAAAGAAGACGTGTCTTCTTTCCCCACTATCTGTTCTATCTGTTCATATTGTATTGCAACCTTATACGCATCACCTAAACAAAAAAAAAAATTCTGCACTATTTTCTAACAAATACCGTTTGTAGGACGGTCTGATCCTCTCCTTGAATAAATTAAGAGCAAATCTTCCAAGGACTACACCATCATCCCTGGCTTCTAAGGACACCCTACATGACCTTCCTAATTTTTGCATCCTTCTATAGAATAGATATGCCCTTTCATCCTTAAATTGAGCCACGCCTACAAACTCTGCAACCATTTTGCCTACTATTTTGCCTGGGGCATATGCTACAAGTAATCCACGTTTTAAACTTGACAAATTTATAATCAAGGGATCCAGATCCTCAAAAAAGGGGCGAAACAACCTATGGGCCAAAAGTGACGCGGTCTGTAATGCTCTTGAATCAGACCAATTTAACAACAACTGAAATTTTTGTAACTGCGAAACAAACTCAATTATTTTTCCGCTTTCTGCCTTTGTGAGTGGCGTTATTACTGAAAGAGGGTCATTTAGCGATCCTATTACTTGGGACTGTTGAGGCTGTTCTATTGGAGGATTAATTGGGGTGGTGCTCAGGGGAGTTGGAGGATTTGTTGGGACCCATGTCTTGATCCTTTGAAGGTAATTATAAAGTTCATCTTGATCGAAATCAGGATCATTTGAGTCAATTAAAAGAGGTGGAAATATGCCATTTCCCCTCCACTGTTTTACAAAATCAAAAGCAACCTTTTTGTTATATCCAGATTCCGCCGGATCGAGAATAGGAATAAAAACTGACATATTGAGATTAAAATTTGAAAAAGCAGTTATTCTAAAAATTTAAATATTTGTTTTAAACACCGTTCTTTAATTACGGACGCTAAATTTTGGGCAATAACTTCACTTCTAACAACAAGGGTCTAATAAAATTTACTGGGTTGTTTAGTCGTGTTAAATCACTTACGAAAGATAGTCCGTTCCAAATCCAATTGTAGTTGGTTTCAATTAAATCACTAGCGTCAAATGTAGTCACAATTGAGAATTAATTTTTGATTATGGAATTCAAAATGTTAAATTTTGGTTGGAAACTGTCAAATGTAGATCACACGTCGACTGTATAAAATCAGGTAAAAAAAACCACCAAACCTAGAATGGCTAAGTGAAGGTAGAAATCAACCGGAGACTCTCAGTTGTAGAAATTTGAATTAGTAGGTAGAAGCTATCGGGAGGAAATCCATATTAGGCATTGTGTAACAGCCTATTTCAAAATGTTCATTTAAAAGAAAGTGTTTCTCAAGAAGGCACTTTGAATAGAAGAAGGTTCAATAGCTCGTAACGTTTCGATGTCTTATTAATCAGTCTTTTGTAGTATTTGCAGCTCAATATCACAGTCTGGTAGCGGGCGAAATACTCTTCAATATGTTGCCAGTATTTAGCATAAGATGTCGTAAATACTTATAACGGTCACTCAAATGTCACTTGGAGGTTTTCCACTAGTGATATATGCTCTACTAGTTTTAACCGCTTGCCACCACTCTGTAAACCTCTGCTGTCACCAATCTGTAAACCTCTATTTAGTTATTTATTTGTATGCCCTTTTATATTGGCAGATGTAATGGTTTGCGTAAATTCCAAAGATAAACGATAAACGTTGGTACATGGTCTTTATTAAATAACGTGAGAATACACATAGAGAAAATAAGGTAGCACAAGAACAACTAGCTACGACGAAGGCGAAAGATGGACTGCCTTTAGAAATGAACCAAGAATATAACTTTCCTGGAACAGAAGTTCCAGGCCTGAGAACGAGCCCTTTCCCAGTTTGATGCTCAGTCACCAATTAAAAGAATTGTAATTTGCAAAGTAGCTTAGTTTTTTCTATGCAATAGTAATTTTATACTAACTTTTGATACTCAGTCACCTGTAAAAAAAACTTGGGACTTACTAAGTGGCTGAGTTTGTTCTATGCAAAAGTGCTTTTTTATTAATTTTTGATACTCAGTCACCAATTAAAAGACTTGGAATTTACCTAGTAGCTGAGTTTGTTCTATGCAAAAATGCTTTTTTAATATTTGATGCTCAATCATCAATTAAAAGACATGGAATCAGTATCGGGTTCAAAGGGGGGGGGTGGGGCAATTTTTGATCCCCTCCTTGGCTTTGGCAAAAAGTTATATCATTAGATTTTCTGTAAGCTTTGATCAACGCATTCTTTAGGGAATTGTCTAGAGTGTTTGGTGTCACCTGAACTTACAAGGCATTTCGTAGCTTGTCATCTCATAAATCGTTGAAGCTTCAAAAAGTGGAATTTTCAAAACCTGCTTCATTCAATAGCTAAGAAAAAATTTTGAAATGACTCCAATATCACATACGCCTTAGGGTTAGTCGCAATTCTAGAAAGGTTTGAGAAGTATACAATTTTTCGATAATATTAATCAGTTATGATTTGAAGCGAAAGCAGATAATTCTCGACAACTTTTTTGTTCGAAAGCTAAAGCCAGGCGAATTGACGCCTTAACTGAAGATAGAGATAATAAGAGTTTTTTGAAGAGTGTAGCCCCAAGCCTAACACAAACATTGAAAATATAAGCACTTTCTCCGAAAATGATAGCGGAAGCTCTATCGATAGAATTGAAAAACTGGATGATCGTATGCGATATCAATTGCTTCAGAATCCCTGGATTTCGCCGTCTAACTGCAGCTCCCCCTATTTAGGTCACAAGAAGCGCGCCAGGGACGAAAAGAGATTTTTCAATCATACTCGCTTGGAAGAATTTCATTGGCTAGCACCTTCAAATAAGATGCTGGACTTATTCTGTAAATATTGCGTTTTGTTTAACATTTGAGGGGTTGGAGGCTCCAATCAATTGCAAAAGTTGCTAAAGAAGCCCCTCGTGACTTTTGCTAAGCTAACTGGAGAAGACGATGACTTGGTGTCTGATAGAAAAAAAATTAGTATCATCGCGATTCAGTTGACGCAGGTAAACATTTCCTTCTAAAATATGACAACCCTGAAACCAACATTTTAAGCCTTGTAAACTAACAACGTAGCCAACAAGTTCAGGAAAACAGAGCGAGGTTGAAGCCAATTGTAGAATCAAGTCTTTTCTTAACTCGACAGAACATCGCTCTTCGTGGTCATAGAGATGAGGAAGAATTACAGGCAGAAAAGGACCTATTGACAAACGAAGGGAACTTTTAAGAACTTTTAAGGTACCTTGTAAATAGTGGTGACATCACTTTCAAACAACATTTGGAAAACTCATGTGCAAATGCTACTTAAATAAGCAAAACAACACCACAGAGTGAATTAATTGAATGTGCCAAAGAGATCCTTAAAGAAATTCTTGCACGAGTTCATTCTGCCAAGTTCTACAGTGTAGTTGTTGATGAAACAATGGATGTGTCACACAGGTCACAACTGAGCATTGCCCTTGGCTACAATTACAATTGCACAAGACGTGAAGATTTTGTCGGCTTTTTGACATTCACGAAACATGCTACTCGGATAGTTTTGGAAACTTCGAACCAACCATTAAATGGGAAACGCTTGGAAATGTTTTGTTGGATTTTCTTCGATCTCTTGGGCTAGACCTGGAAGATTGTGTGGGCATAGGCACTGATGGATGTGCTTAGATACTTTAAGAACATTGTGGTGCTGTAAAAGAGGTTCAAAAGGAAGCAAAGAATGCTCTGCGTTGCCCATGTTCCGTTTATGCTCTAAATCTTTCCATGTCAAAAACTTTTTCTCTGCAGAGTTTTAGAAACTCCATGGGAGCAATAAAAAAAATAATTGGTTTTTTTGGCGCTTCTGCGAAGCGCAATTATGTTTTAACCACAGCAATGAAAGTAAAGCTTTTGGCATGTGTCGAACACGCTGGATTGAAAGGCAAGATTCCTTAATGCAGTTTATGGTAGAGCTCCCTAAGAAACTGGAAGCTCTTGAGATCATCTGTGGGTGGGCAGAATGCACAACTATAGCAAAAGCAAAATCCTTATTGACTGCTGTCACATCCTCCGACTTGATAGTAATCATTTACTCATTTAGTAACATATCTTGACTGATTTTACCACTCAGTCGGCTATTTCAGAAGAAGAGCTTAGACCTCGCGTCTGCAGCAAGCCTCGTTAAGGACCTTCTTACGCAGCTGCAAGTCAAGCGTCGGGAGAGTGAAAGCGAGTTTAAAACACATTTGACGAGTTAACTAAAGTGGCAACCGATCTAGGTAAAGAAATAAAAGTCCCAAGGACAGCAAAAAAGCAAACGAATCTGATCAATTTACCATTCGAAGGAGTCCTCTAAAAGCCAATCAATGTGTGTTTTTTTTGCGACATAAGTCTATCTAGAACACAATTAGATAATATTTTCATTATAACTAAACTACACCTTTTCGTCTTATACAACCGAGAGGTGACACTTTGACGCCTGCAAGATCCCCGTAATTGAGCTAGTAAAAATCTAAATGATACATTTTGGTTTTAGAAGACCAATCTAAGCATTATATAGGAGATAAAGTATGATACCCTATGAGCCAGAAGTACTGAAATGTTTACCTGTCCTATGAGTATGGACTGTCTTCCATTCTTACTAAGAAGTAAATACACCTCTATAAGTGAGACCAGGAGAATTAACCCGATTAAAATCCAACTTAGTTTCCAACTTACTTTACAACTTACTTTGCAACTTAATTTACAACTTACTTTCCAACAAGTAAGTTTCCAACTTACTTTCATAGAAACATACAAGATCGACCCTTCCGTCTCGATCACGGCCATAATTAATCAAAATACCCCCCTCCCCCCATATATCCTCGAAGGTAGTATGCTGAAATATGATTTTACCGGTTTTGTCATTTTTTCCTACCTTTTAAGAGGGCCTTAAGAGCCCAAAACTTACCAGAACCGCCAGTTTTGGCTATTCTTTTTAAACTTTTAAGATGACTTTAAATATACCTTTAAACGGTCTTTAAATGTGCCAATCAAAGTTTGCCTGCTGGCAGGTCTGCCACGAGGCTGAAACCATCAGCTCCAATCCTGTATATTCCCTAGGATATATTAATCTCATCATTATACTAAAAACTGTTAGATGTGCATTTCTTTCTTTACCTTTAAACGTACCTCTAGAGTGGTGATTTCCAAAATGGGAATCAGGTCCCACCGGTGGGTTATGGCAATAATTTGGTGGGTAAGGGGCAGGACGTGCACCCTTCGGCTGACTATACTTTAAAGTCTTAACTTAAAAAAAAAATCGTTTGAATGATGCCATATTCATTATATAGTATAGTAAAAAGATAGATAGACCAAAACCGATACATGCATGATTAGGTGAAAAAGGTAAATGATAGTGCTATAATGACATCATCAAACAGTTTGTGTAACGGACTCTAAGTAAAGAGCTAAGCGGCTCAATGGTAGCCAAAACTCTAAAAACGGAATTTGGATATACGAGATATACGGAATTGGGATATACGGAATTGGATATATCAAAAGAATTGGATTATCATGCTGATTCCAAATATATAAGATCCATTAAGTTTAGTGTTACCCATCAAAACCTACGAGACGGAGAAAATTTGCTTAATTTTCAAAAAAAGGGAGGAAACACCCCTAAAATTCAAAGAATATTAATGAAAATCAAATCATCAGATCCAGCGCATCGAGTTTCAAGCTTTCATCTGCAAAAATGTGGAATTTTGTATTTTTTGCCATAAGAAAGGCCACGGATGCGTGCTTTTTGTCTTTTTCTTCTTTTTTTTTCTTTAGGGGTGATCGCATCAAACCAATTGTCTTAGAATATCGGGAGAGGACTCATTTGAACGGAAACTAAAAGTCCTGGTGTCCTTTTTAAGTGATCAAAAAGATTGGAAGACAATTAGCCCCCCTCCCACTCCCCTTTTATCCTCAAAGTCATCTGGTCAAATTTTTTGAGACAACCATTTTGTTCAACATAGTTGAAAATCCAGGAATTTTACCTTTGGGGATAATATGACCCCCACAGCCCCTGGGGAAAGGTCTGTAAGTCAGGAAATTTCCCCTTTGCTTATGTATAGTGTTTCTTCTTGGTAAGTATTCAGATATTTTTCAAGCGGAGGTGAATTTTCTGTGGGGGGCATTTTCTACCGGGATAATTTTCCGCGGGGGGGGGATTCCAGGGGAAATTTTACACTGAGGGGATTTGAAAGAATTCCTATACGAAATTATCTTTATTTGCTTTATTTTTTCTTTACCAACTCAATTCCGGATTTGGAGATGCTCCAGGAAAATTAACCGAGGGCTATTTGAAGCGTGTGTGGGTTTATGGGAAAAAGTTCCCACGGAAGAGGGGATTTCTGGAAAATTGGGAGAACGATTAGAAGTTACAGTCTTATTCAAATGAAAGTATGCTAAGGAGAATATTTCATGCTGAACCGTCTGCAAAAAAATTTACGGGGAAGGGGTATTTTCAACGGGGATGGAATTATCCAGAGGGAATTTTCCGGGAGGGGGTGTATTTTACGCGGGATGAAATTCCCACGGAGTAGTTTCTCGTAAGGAGAAGGAATTTTTCATGGAGGGTGAGCCAGATTTACCGGTAATATTTGAAAAACGATCAGAAATAAAATTTTCAAGAACAATTTTTTTAACTGAAAGTAAGGAGCAACATTAAAACTCAAAACGAACAGAAATTAGTCCGTATTTGAAGGGTTTACTCCTCCTCAATGTCTTGCTGCTTAAACCAAGGTTTGACTGCTTGTCCCAATTTTGTAAAGAACGGCACTTGAAACACAAACGCCGTTTAATTAGAATAGGAAGCTTTTTTAAGGTGCTAAGGGCTTTGTATAAAAGGTGCTATATTCAGGCAATATTCATTATTATAAAAGATGCCATGGGGCAACCTGAAAAAACATAGCCTTTTAAGCCTTTTATAGCCTTTAAAACCGTTAATAGCCTTTTAAGGTTCCTTCGTGTGAATGCACGTAACATTTTAAATAGAAATTTTAAATATCACAATGGGGGCATCAGGATTTAAGAAATGCAAAGGTGGACCCAAAATCAGTTGGGAAGCACTGCTCTAAAGTCACCAGTGAATACCTGCTCCTACCAGGAGATAATGTTTATAAGAGCCACTCTTCCTGCTTAAATTATTTTCAATAAGTTACAACATACCCCCTTTTGTTCAGGCAACGACAATAATCATAATCAGGGCACTTTGAGTTAGATCTATTGAGCAATTTCACATTCGAAATATTGAAATATATAGTTGATCTTAATCGAATCTTAATCGACTGTATATATATAGTCGATCGGCAATTACCAAGGACAGTGAAAATAAAACCTGATTGTTTGAATAGATAAATGAAAACTTACATAAACATAAACTACTACTACGACTATTAACTCATAGCAGCACCAGGCCAGCACAGCTACGCATGCTCCTCCTCAATCCCAATCCCTTCAAAGCCTATTAAGAAATTAGTAAAATTCGGGAATTAATTTTTTAATAAAAAGAACTCCACCTGAAGATGCGCATTTTGTGTAGCAGAGGGTGTAAATTTAAAAAACAGAAACATTTGTGAAAAATCAGCGCAAAATAAATTTAAAAATATATGGTATGAAACAGCGTAAATAGGTGTGGCATTTAATTGAAGGTGTAGTTGTCTTTCCGAAACAAATTGTCAATGTTTGTATTTTTACAAAAGAAAAGCGTTGTCTAGATCTAACTACTTTGTTTTACTTGTTTATTCTTACTGTTCAGCCTGACAAAACTGACACAAACTTAGAACTGCCTTGAAAACTTTGTAATTCAGAAACGACCAAAAGATAACCGTAGAATATAATGGTTTTAAGTATGATTCGACCTAAGGTAAACAAAATTTTATTTTGATGTCTCTCGCGCCTTAAGAAGATGTCCTTAAGGACGTTTCAGCTATTTATATTTTTAAAAAAGAAGCAATTGGCTCGGCAAATATTAAAAAAAATATATTTTTCGAAATTATTACGTTCTATTTCTTCACCTATTGAACAGTAAACAGCAGCAGCCTTTTTTTGTGTTAAAATTGCATTTGTCGTACCTAAGATGTCTAGAAAAAAAATATTGGCTTTTATAAACAAATACTCACTAATAACAGTAAAAAAAAAACGAAAAAAAAATTCAGTTTTCCGCTTTCCTGTTTATATCATAGATACATCATTTTGATTAATCATAGCCAACTTACTTTTCACTTGTCCTTTTGTACTTTTCACTTGTCCATTGTTACCTTTTATATTGTTGTTCGGTATGGTCTTCAACTTTTCAATCCCATCTGAAATGACTTAGAGCTTTGCAGAATTCTGCCATTAGGATTTTATCAAATTATGGACCGAGAGATTCAGTCAGAAATGTGTATTTGAAACTGAATATTCTTCGTCTAGCAGGTATATTCCTTTTTTATCGATCTATGCTAATGTTTGATATTATTAATAACTTTACCTCAGAATGTTTTAAGGGCATGTTTATAACTGGTGTGGATCTTCACAATTATAATACAAGAAATGCAGATGCATTTCGGCGGCCGCAGTGTGAAACGATCCGGTCACAGTTCTCTGCTCGGCATGTTTTGCCGAGCTCCTGGAGTCATTTACCAATTGGGGTTGTGCGTGAGTATGACCTAAGTAGTTTCAGGGGAAAACTGACAAATTTTTGTAATAATATTTATCGATTTGTTTGATTTTTTTGTTTTTTTTTGTTTTTTTTTAGTAGTGTCATAATAGAATTTTTTGTTAGCCCATCGCCGGGGGATATTGTTTTGCTTTTGTTTATTTATATTGAATTATTTGTTGGAAGTTGGAGTTGGCCTAATGAACCAAAAGGTTCCTTGGCGTTTGTTTTTTGTAAATTATTTGTAAATCAAATTATAATCCTGAAAAAAAACATAGGTGGGGGTTTGTCAACAATAGGAGGCCAACAGAGTAGCCTTCTATTTGTTCATATGCATACCAGACAAAGAAACAAGGATATTATATATATATGAAAGGACTCGTATAAATAAATAAAATTTTAATGTGTTGTTTTAATTTTTGTGTTCTTGAATTCCCTTTCTTTTGAGATGTCAGCAATGTGGGACGGGCAACAGGTGCGGATCTAAAGCAGTTTTTTTTTGGGGGGGGGGAATGTGACAAGAGCGCCAATAAGCAAAACCTTGGGGGGCAATATGACATTGGCCTCAATAATTGACCAAAGTGACAACTTTGATTAAAAAAAAATAGTGAAAAGCAAAGAAAAAACCAAAATGAGGGTACCAGAAAAAAATCCCCCCCCCTCGGATCCACCAGTGACGCAAGCTAGCTTATAAATAAAATACTGACCTTTTATGGTGTGAAATTCCACAGTCGAAATTCCTCAGCTTTTCTCGCGCCAATCAAACCAATCTTTTCTTTCTCTCAAAGCTTTAATCCCAAGATTGCATCTTTGCCCAGCTTTTTGCCCACCTAAGGAGATCTGCCCAGAGATCTTTTGCCCAGCTAAGGATAAAAATCGATTAAGGACCAAATGTTCTATATTCCACTAAAACCAAGTCTTTTTTCCTTTGCAGCGGATGAAGGACCAAGGAGCTGAAAAGGTATGTCACAATAAATACTTTTTCTCTTCTTTATGACTAAGAAAAGCTTGAGAAAAGGCTTTGGAAAAGCTTTTATTAAGACACTGGACAGCTTGAGCACAAACTGCTTGTCGTGACAAGTTACTACAAAGGGGCTCTGAGACCAATTTGGCTATGCATGGCCTATGAAAAAACATCCTTCTCCAGGGGCGTCAATTCACAAAGTATAGGTGAGCAAAGCATATTTTGCTCAAAGTAATTTGGAAAACGGAATTGCGGGAATTAAAATGTTTTTTCAGTATATCCCCAAAAAAGGTATTTCTCAATAAAAATGGCAAAAATGGTATTCTTTTTTAACTTTATGAGGGAGAAAAAGCAAGGAGATCAATTCGCCCCAAGCCCCATCCTGAATCCTCCGCTTCCAATTGGCGTGCCTGTCATTCTCATCGTGGAAAAAAATCAGTAGGTCGTTACACACAAATCGAATCGATAAACAGATTGAATCTGTAGGGATGGACGGAATTCGTGCCCAATCCAGTTTTGGATGGGGGAATAATGCCCAATCCTTTCTCATTTTGTGTTTTGATTTTAATTACTTTCTCGCTTTCCTTAACACTAATAATAATAATAATAATGTATTTCTTACCCGTCTACAAAAAGGGGAATGACGGAGTACTATATAAAAAGAAAAAAGGAACTTCAGCACTAAAAACTTATTTTCACCATAAATAATCAGATCAATTTGATAACAGGAAGACTGCTCTTCGTACGCTATGTATAAGAAAACTTTCAGCAAGGGTAACAACGGATGAGTTGGTGAGTCAGCCAGGAAATTTCGAAATTTCGGTTAGTTTTTACACTTGATGCTATAAGAGGGATGTCTCTTACTTCCACAATTTGCACATTTTATAGGGGCAGAGCACGGTTGCTCACCACTGGAGCTATGTCCTCCAGAACATCTAGCACACTTTGCCGCATTTTTACATTCGGAAGCTACGTGTCCATAATGTTGGCAATTGTAGCAGCGTTTCGGAATAAACAGGAATTTCTCTATCCAAAAGAAATCAAATTCGTTCTGGATACCGGGTCAGATTACAGAGGAAAGGGCACTTTCTGTCGGAAAATACATTTTGAAAGTTGATGAGCTTCCGATACGGATAACTCTTGTACATTCTGGTGAGGCAGTTTTTAAGTCTTTTTCTGCTACACAACTAGGTGTCCCTTTCACAACGCCGGTGAAGATAGGCTCGGTCACTTTCGTTGTCGCAGTGTCACTTTTCAGGTTTTTTGAAATGTTTTCAGCCGAAACCCGGTCCGAAACTTTGATCAGCCAACGACTTTCTATGACTTGATACAAACATCAGTATCGCTAATGCCACACTTTTCAATCAACTGTCTTTTTTCCGAGAGTTTCGATACTTCAAGTGGATTAGTCACAACAACGGAGAGAAGTCTTTTCTCAGAAACGTTCGCTATCTCCTTGTTCGCACCTGCAGCAACTTTTACGGGTGAGTTTGTTGGCGTTTCGAATTTTATGTTCAGCGCTTCTTCCAACTTGCGTTAGATTTTTAGCAGCCGGCGCGACAAATCTGCACGTGCCATAGAACTGGCTTTGGGGACCTCAGAAGGATCATACATGCAGAACACCGTCTCGTCTCAACTATCCTTTTCTCGAAAAGCGACATAGCAGTCGTATAGCTCACTAATTAGTTCTTCCTCTGTACCGTCCTTATGGGCATTGATCTGACCACCCGCTTTAACTAAACATTTTTTCGAGTTCAAAATCGATCCTTTTTTGTAAAAATCGCAAGCCACAACGCACACATCTTTCTTATCAATTTCAATCTCACTGTCAATGTCAATGCATCGCAAAATATAGTTCAGAAATCCATCCCAGAATACTGGCATGAAGCCAGCGCACAGCGGAATATAGCGAGATGTTCACTTGTCAACTGTTCACTTGTCAACACTGCATCCAAAGGCTAGTTGTTTTTTTTTTCATCTAAAGTAAATGGTCTATTTTTTTAGAACTAAAGACCGCTTAGCGGACATCTTTGGCAAAATATTAGCTTTGTTTTGGTTATTTTTTGGGTGACAATTATCCTAACTGTTGTGTTGTCTGTTGTTTTCTTTATTTTATTGGTTCTTTTTTTTTCAGGAGAAAAGTTACTATCGTAAGTTACTATCGTACAATCAGTGCAAAGCGCTGCCTAAGTAAAGATCGATGTTAGCACAATATATTATTTATTTATTTATTTGGTTTGTATTAGACCATGGTACTTTGTATTGAATGAGTTGTCATAAAGACTTAAAATGGGCTCATTTGATTGGAAATTAAAAGGGCTAGCGCCTTTTTGAATAGTCAAACGTGATTGGAGGGCAACAAACCTCCCTCCCACGCTCACAATTTCCCTAAACACATCCAATCTAAATTTTGAGATAGCCATTTTTTTCAACGTAGTTGAAAAGTCCTGAAATTTTATCTTTGAGGATGACAAGCCCCCCCCCCCTCCCACAGCTCTGAAGGCGAAGGTTGTAAGTTATGCCCAGAGTGCATATAAGGCTTTTATAGAAAGTGTTGTCGTAAAAACTTCAAAAAGGGCTCATCCGATTAGAAATTGAGAGGGCTAGTGCCCTTTTTAATAGTCAAAAGTGAAAGGAGGGTTAATACCCCCCCCCCCCCCAGCACATCATTTCCCGAAACAGTTCTAATAAACATTTTGATATTCCCATCTTGTTCAACGTAGTTGGAAGGTCTGGAAATTATGTCTTTGAGGATGACAACCCTCCTCCTCATAGCCCTCAGGACAAGGATTGTTAGTTATGCCCTTGGGGCATATAAACGTTTTATAGAACGCGTTGTCTAGAAACTTCAAAAATGGCTCAATCGATTGGATATTGAGAGGACTAGTGCCCTTTTTATTAGTCAAACGAGATCGGAGGGCCGTCATTTCACTTTCAATCAAAATATTGAGATAGCCATTTTGTTCAGCGTGTTTGAAAGGTCTGGAAATTATGTCTTTGAGGATAACAAACACCCCCAGCCCTCAGGGCAAGGGTCGTTAGTTATGCTCTGGGGGCATAAAAGGTTTTTCTAGGAAGTGTGGTCATATAAACTTCCGAGGGGACTCATTGGATTGGTAATCAGAAGCTCTAGGGCTCTTTTTAAATGTCAAAGTTATCGGAAGGCAGCTACCCCTCCCGCAACACACACACGTTGTATTGTCCCGAAACGTATCTAATAGAAATTTTGAGATAGCCATTCCATTCAAAATAATCTAAAGATCATATAACAAGGCTTTTGATGTTGAAACCAACCCCAGCGCCTGGGGCAAAGATTGTAAGTTATGCCCACGAGGTATTTAAGGTTTTTACGGAAAGGATGGTTGTAGAGACTTTAGAGCCATTTTTTTAAAAATTGGAAGTTCTAGTTCCCTTTTAAGAGTTAAAAGTGCTGGAGGGGGGCTAGCCCCCCCCCCCTCCGACTCCACCTCTTAACCAAACGAATCTGATAAAATTGTGAGTAGAAATGACCCTAAAGGTCCGGACAGGACTCCTAATATGGGCATAGAACCACGTGGTTTATGGTTTTCTCAGTGAGAATGAAAAAACAGGAATTTTCTCACTTGAAAAAACATGA
>JAQQPU010005161.1:34526-47598 GCA_029168905.1 Artemia sp. Kazakhstan ARC1039 | reverse complement strand
CCCCCCCACAGCCCTCAGGACAAGGGTTGTAAATTATGCCCTGGGGGGCAAATAAGGTTTTTATAGAAAGCGTTGTTGTAAAAACTTCAAAAAGGACTCATTCGATTGGAAATTGAAAGGGCTAGTGCTATTGATAATGACGATTTGTCTGCCAGGGATTATACTACCAATAAGAGGTAGTATAATCCCTGGCAGACAAATCGTCATTTTAGAACCGTTACCGTAGACAGGCTTGAAATAAAATACTTTATGTCTTAAGGATTGTCTCCTTGCCATTATTTAACATTAACAATTTAACATTAACAAATATTTAATTTGTTAACATTATATTAACAAATATTTAATAACATTAACAAATATTTAACATTAACAAATTATTATGGTTAACTTTGGTGTTGCATTTTGTGGGTTTGATTAAGACAAGGTACATATTTAACCTCACCTCAGAGCTTGGTGACAATTTATTACGGGAAAATGACCTAACGACCAATAATGATTAATCCTAGCATAGATTAAGATTAGAATAAAAATCCAATTATTTTGATATATCTATCAATAACTTTGCAGCTAAATAAAGTTATTCTATTTAAAATTTTTAGGAAGTATTCTAGTTTCATTTGACAAATGAGATTTTTTTTTTCAAGGAATCGAGCAGCTAACTGAGTCCAATATATGCAATGGTATGTTCTTCGAATGATCTCTTTTAATTAGGTTGCTAGCCACCGCTGCAACCCGGAACTATTAATAAAATATTTTATTTTTAATTACAGAAGGAACTAGATGTAGCAAGTGTTGCTATTGAGATGAGTCGCTCTTACTATACAACATACAGTTCGTTATCACGAACTGTTTGCGTTGATGTAGCTATTGTTTGTGGGATCAAAATTTAGTTCTTTAGAGTTTCGGTTACTATTGAGACAAGTAGCTATTATTACTATAGAGTTCATTACCATGAACTGTTTAATTGCTTCAAAATTCAAATATCTTTGAAAAGACTGCAGTATGAACATACATAAAAAAATACAGTTTTTTGACGAAATTAATTCTACTTTAAAACTATTTTATTTTTAATTAAGACATAAAGAGGTAGTATAATCCCTGGCAGACAAATCGTCATTTTAGAACCGTTACCGTAGACAGGCTTGAAATCAAATCCTTTATGTCTTAGGGATTGTCTCCTTGCCATTACGCTACGGCAACTGTTAGTCAATAAGATATTATCAAACACATCATGATTTTGCAAACAAAATGATAGGTGACGTCATAATCAAAGGTTACAACCATCATGGTTGAAGGGGTAGATGCAACCTAATAAAGGACAAACCAAAGCCCTTAGTAACAATAAAAATTGTTAGTTACATTATTTCTTACGAAGATTAACACGGATGCGAGACCCCAAATGACATTTTTTTATTTATGTCACACTGGTTTCTTACCTTTGAGGTTTTAGCTTTTATTTTTCCTTTAAGAAAGTCTCCTGTTGATTGAGCTCAGCACTTTAATTTTAATATTTAACATTAACAAATTTATATGGTTCACTTTGGTGTTGCATTTTGTGGGTTTGATTAAGGCAAGGTACATATTTAACCTCACCTTAGAGCTTGGTGACAATTTATTACGGGAAAATGACCTAAGGACCAATAGTGATTAATAATAGCATAAATTAAAATTAGAATAAAAATCCAATTATTTTGATATATCTATTGATAACTTTGCAGCTAAATAAAGTTATTTTATTTAAAATTTTCAGGAAGTATTCTAGTTTCAGTTGACAAATGAGATTTTTTTTTCTTTTTGAAGGAATCGAGTAGCTAACTAAATCCAATATATGAAATGGTATGTTCTTCGAATGATCCCTTTTAATTAGGTTGCTAGCTAACGCTGCAACCCGGAACTATTAATAAAATATTTTATCTTTAATTACAGAAAGAACTAGATGTAGCAAGTTTTACTATTGAGATGAGTCGCTCTTACTATACAACATACAGTTCGTTATCACGAATTGTTTTGTTCTGTTGAAATGAGAGTGATCTGCAATACTGAATCAATAAGCTAGTGCACTCTCATGGCTCTTGAAACAACCTTACCGCTAAGGATATGTTTAATGGTGTTACCGGCATATAGGCATTCGACCACTTCTTTTATTCCTGTTTCCGTCATCAAGTGCCCGATCACTCCAAGAAAGCTCATACGGCAATTGAGACCACCGATCATTGGAACTGCTGCCTTGAGATGACTATCAGTAGGCTCAGCATTGATGATGTTCACCGCTTTCATGTACAGAGGTTGGTCGAAAGTCACAACTGGTATCATTCTGTGCTGGTGTGCTTTATCAGAGATGAAACGCAAGGTCGTGTTTACACAAGAAAAATAGGACGGATTATAGTCGATCATAGGCAGAAAACAATCGACGAAGCACCTTTGTATGACCCATTGTGAATCGCTTGCATAAATCCACTCTATCTGACCCGTTTCGTGTTATTTATCCAGCTTGCATGCTATAGTTGGTCAATGCCATGGATCTTGTCGTCGAAGGTGATGGTCGGGATGGGTTTGTACACAAGACTGCTCTCCTGTTGGCTTCTGTTGTAGAAGAAGAAAGGCACTTGTCCAACCTGCTGGAGTACTTCAAGGTTTACAACTGTTCTTAAAATTATAATTGGAAATTTGGGTAGCCTTGGTGTGGCAGCAGCTAGCATGCCCATCCCATGCAGAGTGCCTTTTCCGTCGATAGTGCAAATGTTGTGGTCGACATTGTTGCCAAAGAACTGGATGAAAGTTTTAGAAGTCATCCCTTGAAATTCTGTACCACGAGTCACGGGCGTTCCGAGACTCATTTTATTGGTGGAGGAGGGATGACCTTCGTAAATTTTACCGAATCGCTACCTGATTTATGCCGAATTTTTCGCAGAAATCAAGAATTTTGCTCGAATCGAAGCAAAACCTAGCCTATCCAGCTGGTCGATGAGAAAACGTAAACCAGATTGCTGGTGTTGCTGGACTCCAAGGTATACTTGTAAAGGAGCGAGCAAAGATTGGGGACGGCAAGCCTGCATTATTGCTTGACCGATTGAACCTACCAGTAGGTAGTGAATCTCTAGCAAACAGGAAAAGAGAAGCACCAGGGAATAGGATATTAAACTCTCGTCAAAATGGTGTTAAAGGGTCTTAAAACCGAGTGGATAGACCTTTGTCTCCTCTCCAAATTCTGTACAGCCGTCTGACTATCTTTTCCCTTTAGAGGATATCTTGATTTCCCCCTCTATTCCCTTGTAACTGGAAAATGAGGGAAAGGCTAATGAGAGAGCAATCAAAGTGACATATTCATTCTTCTCGCACTGGGAAACCCCAGGAAACAAGTCTTGCAGACTACTGTACAGAATCTTTATTTACCCCCTCTTTTCCCCCTGTAAGTAGGGAAACGGGGGAACGACAGCAATAAAAATTCGATCTTTTTGGACCCAAGAGCATCAGGAACGCCATTCTCAGCATCAAAAACTACCGGTCGTAGATTTTCGAGTTTTCCCCTGGATTTTCCCCTTTCCACCCATTTTTCACCCTGTTCAGCCAAGGGGATTCTTGGGGACTTTTGGTATGTTGTACAGAATTTTTTCTCTACAAAATGGTGTAAAAATCATTTATATTGCAATTTTTTCCTAGATCGTCGATTTTTTCCGTAGATTTACTGGACTATTTCTGACATTTTGAATTCTCTCCATTTTAACAACCTGGCAGCATGTGGCGTCTGTTCATTGATTCGCATAGAAGCTCGAATTGAACATCGAATTATAAATCTACATATCTCATGTATAAATTATAAATCTCATAGAAGCTAATAATGCAAAAATGTCATTTTTGTCTAGATTGGAGGTAAAAATCCTTTAGTCCCTTCCCCCTCCACCAGACATTAAATTTGATTTTTTCTTCGCTCACCCTTCCTTTCTCCAACATTACCTGAGAATTTCGACTCCATCCCCCAAGCCGTTTCCAAGATATGACAAACAGGCAAGTTCAATTACATGGGTGCACAGTGTTTTTTTTACTTATTTCTGTCGCCCCAAGTGAGAAATTAGAATCAACTTGCCCCCCCCCTTTCCCTCCGATATTCCCTCCAAGTTTCAACTTGATCCTTTTAGCCATTCCAGAGACATTATAAATAGTTTAAAAATTCAGGTAAACACAGCGTCTTTTGACAGATACATGTGTCGTTCCCAGATTACGCTCTTGGGAAATTGTAGGAATCTTGGCCTATCGAATGTTCCATAAGAGCTCACTTAAAATACAACTAGTTAGGAACAAAAAAACTTCCTGTCTCATTTCAGAACCCCCCTAACACCCCTCACCCTGACTTCCAACAAAATACATGGTTTTCTTCGTCTAAAGAACGATCTCTGGAAAATATAAGCTAATCGGATACACAGGATCGAACACGCAACCTTTCCCATTATAAAACCTATATGAAAAAAAGGCAACTTGCATAATTTACAGCCCTTGCCCCAGGGGCTGTGGAGGGTCATGTCATCTACAAAGGCATACCTGTCGAACCTTTTGACTATTTTGAACAAAATATATAGGGCTCAAGATCTTGATGAGATACCTTGGGGAGGAGGACGTACCAAAAACAAGCCTGGAAAGGCATTCGCATTTGACTCTATAAAAAAAATACTAGAGCTTTCAATTTCTGATTTAATGAGTCCCCTCCAAAGCTTCTACAACCCCCCTCCCCTTCCAAACCAAGTGGCGTTGATTTTATTAATTTAACAGATTTATTCTATAAAAGAAATTTTTAAAGAAAAATAAAGAGTATCTAAAACCGAATCCAGGCAGAAACAATAATTCAAACTTAAAGCGAAGAAAACCCACAATCAACGAATAAATAAGACAAAAAAAAAAAAAATAACCGAAAAAAACAACAACAGAAATTACAATGAATAATCAAACCAAACTTCCAACGAGCAAAAATTACAACAAACAGGAGTAGGGTCAACGTCCTCTAAGCCTTGTCAAGGCCAGAGCGTCATTTGCGCTTTACTGAAAACACATTTTATTTTGAGCAGTATTATCTGTCAAAACATCAAGAACAGCATAAAGAAAAAAAATGTATATATCAAATTGTCAAAACCTCGACAACAACAGCAAAAAAAGAAAGAAAACCCCGATAATAGCCAAGATCACTGAAAAGAACTAATGACAGTAAAACAACTGTTCAATGTATTATGATATTCATTCCTGGAAGCCTGAGCAATTTTGGATTTATTAATGTTATAAAAGAGAAAATGTTCAAAATATGCTTTGTTGTCTGTGACACGGAAACGACGCTATGGTCTTTAAAAGCCTTAGGGGGAGGGGCATTAACCCTACTCCTTTTTGTGGTTACTTCTGTAAGTTTCAAGTTTGACTCGATTATTGATTGTAATTGCTGTTCGTTTTAGGCCTCATTTATCCATTTATAGTGATGTCTGCTGGTTTTAAGTTTGAAATGTTATTTTACTCAATTCCTGCCAACTTGAGTAGCTCTTCGCTTTTCTTCGAAAGACTATTTTTTGGAAAAAAGTTATTCTTATTTAAGTTCTTTTCGTGTTTAATTGACATCCGTTTTGTTAATAAAAGGAATAATAGTAAATTGTTCTTCACTAAAGGCTAACGTTGTAAAAAAAAGGCGTATCTGCATTATATCACGATATATCACCATGGTATAAATTAACGGCTTCAGAGACGCAGCTGAAACTTTGATGGGATCTTGAATGGGGATGGCGGAAGAATTATATTTTAAATTGGGGAGAATTAAGGGGAGTTTATCAAGGACAATAAACTCTGAAGAAATATGTGGTTGTATTGATTCTTAGTGCGAAATGCTCTTTTTTTTACAATGATCCGGTTAAATTTTCAGGTCATAAAGATATCCCAATTAGAGTTCCAGAACCAACAGAACCTCAATTAGCAACAAATCTTGTTGCACTGATTCTTGACATTCTTTTATTAGTTAAGTTTTCTAAACAAAAGAACGTGATTTCTTCTAATAAACACGCTCAAAATGCATTTATTTAAACAAACATGCATTTAAAACTAAATAAAAACAATAATTATCTTGTGATAAAATGATTGATCAATATTCTTCTATATTCAAGATCATTAGTTTCTTGGGCCGGATAACCGCTTAACATTTGTAACAGTGTTTTAGTATGAATAAAATGATTGATTGATTGTAACAGGATGGGGTTAGAATAGCTTCAGCCCTATAGAGGGCCAAAAATTGTGCAACCTTTTCAACGCGTTTTTTTTGTAATAATATATACTCTCCTAATCCATTCAGAGTTTTATAGCAAAACCTCACTTTACCAAAGTGCAAATTACACTCTGGCTCTTAGAAAGTTTGTCTCGCTCTTGTTTGTGGCAACTTCTATTGGTTTTAAGTCCGATTAGATTATTCATTGTAATTTCTAATTTTTGTGCCTCATTTATTCATTGATAGTGATTTCTGTTTGTTTTAAAACTTGAAATAGTATATGAGTTTGTTTCTGCTTGTTTTTTTTTTGGCTCAAAATAACTCTTTACTTTTCTTTGGAAATCTTCTTTTTTGAGAAAAGTTTTCTTTTAATTATTCCCATTAATAAAACCTAAATGTAGACAATGGGTAGCTTGCATAATTTACGTCTCTTGTCGCAGGGATGGGGGGGGGTCTTGTTATTCCCAGAGTCACATGTATTGGACTTTTCGACAATTTTGAAAAAATGGCTATGCTAAAACTTAGATCGAACATTTATAGATTAATGGGAGAGAGGAAGCTACACTGGGTGGGGGAAGGTAGATGCTTGGCCTCTAAGCATTTTCAACTCTTGAAAACGACACTATAACTTCCAATATCCAATTGGATGAGCCTCCGCCAAAGTTTCTACGACCACTCCTTCCATTCTAAGTGACCTTGTCAAAATGAAAAAAGAAAGAAAGATAATATTAAACAAAAAAAAAAGAAAAAAAGAAAACAATTTATTATAAATCTACGTATTATGTTGACTTACATTATTCCAAAATATAACATCTATATCGAACTGTTACTGAAGAAGGGATAATATTCTATAAAAATCATTTTGTAGTTTTCAACTCCCATATTACGGATAAGGAAAATATGGATACAGTTTTTTTCGGGTCTGACTGTCTAAAACAGTCTCTAAAATTGAAGTGTGAATTTGAATATTATGACTTCATTGGGTCTATTATGGTACACGGAAATATTTTTGGTAGTTTCTGAGGTAGACGTACTGAAATACTTTTTTGCCGCAAACATGACTGGTCGCACCTACCTCTTACGAAGCAAAGATGCCTCTCCAAATTCAGACACCCATTTTAGCAAAAAAAGTTACAATTTTTCAAGTCTAAAATTTCCAAAATTTTGTGCCTAAAACAAAACGTCGCTCCTCATATTTGCATAATTTTGCAACGGATTAAAAATAAGTTTTAAAATTTTTACCAGTTATTTTTTTTTGTGGAGGAGTTTGAAGGTTTAAATAGGAAAAAATCCGTAAAATTTCAGTGTGTATCTGCATGTCTTGACTTCATTTCGGTGTATTATAGTGCAGACAATTATGTTGATAAGTTTGTGTACTGAAATATTTTTTTTCCCAAGCATGGCCGGTCTCCCAACCTCTTATGGAGTAGACATGTCTTTGCAAATGCAACCGGTAGATAAGGATCCACTGAAAGGCTTTCTATAGTCTATAGAGATCATTTTAGGGAAAGTATTAGAATATTAATTCTTTCTTTTTGGGCATGATGATATTTGAATAGTCAATATTAATTCTGTTCTGAAATTTGGAGGAGACAATAAATTTGATCCATACAAAACAACTATATTTTTCTGTGTATAGGCTAATATTAAGACAATGTGAAATTTTCAGTAAATGTGGTGTTATCAAGTGTTTTTTGTTGTTTTTTTTTCAATGGCTCTTTCATGTCACGCTACTAAGTTTTTCGTTACACTGGCTTCTGAAACTTTTTTTCCAACAGTTGGACAAGATGGGTTATTTTATTCTTAGGTACTATTCCTTATTATAAGTTTTTTTTTTATATATTAGCAGTTGAGCGTCAACCATGTGCTTGGACAATAAAATTTGATAAAGATTCCAAAAGTAGAATTAATTCATTAGGCCTTTGAACATCTTTGGTAATTTAGTAGCTTACAATATTAAGCTAAGTAGCTTACCTCATTCAGTCCCTGCTCTAAAAGCTTAACGGAATCCTTCAAGCTACTTTCTGGAGACACCGAACTTCGGAAACTGGGCGACCTCAACAATGCTGATGGTGTTCTACAGGAGGCAGTATCAGCTGTTGAAGAGGAAGATGAGTATTTGAGCCTCTTCTGAGCTTCATGGGAACGGAAACGCCCAAGAGCATCATCGGTAAAGGTTTCTGGGGCTCGTTCATGCGATACTTTTATTTTCCCAACGTAAAAAACCTAAAAATTTCAAATACGAGAACAAAAGCATAACTCCTCTTCTGGATAGCCTATAAAGTGAATTAAATAGCTTTATTGTTACAAAAGAGTCAGAGAACGATAGTCCAGTGGAACAGCTGGCTAATGTTACGCAGTGGTAAAAGTAAGCAACATCTTCTCAGCCGACATTTACTAGCTCAAAAGTAATACCGCCTGGTCCCAGAGCTATGTCTTGCTTCAAGGATTACGTTGCCGCTTTTCCCTCAGATCTTAGTACTTATCTATGTCACGATCTGTGATTGAGAAAGAAGTTGGAACCTGTTTTAGTTTGACGGTATAATTTTAATCCATCACATAGGAATTTTCTCCCTTTTTCTAAAAGCATGGCAACTTTCTTATGCTAATTCTTTTTGTTGGATAAAATCCAGAATTAATGAATTTACAGTATCTGAAATCAGCATTAAAAGCAGACAAATTATATATAAATTGGTTATCAAATTTTTTTTTTTAGAGTTTTAGTTTCTTTTGAATGAGGCTGGCTCTTTACTAACCGTTTATTCTCATCAATAGTTTAACGAGTAAGATTCTTTTATTTCTTGTGTTTAGATTATATGTTTTAGACAATGTTTATCCCATTGTTGCACGTATAATAAAACACATGCTCTAGTTACGCTATGATCTAGTTATGCCAAAACTCTAGTTTAAATAAATCCCCGGGAACAACCGCGTGAACATTATTGGCAAAGTCTCGAAGCTTGTGCATTGCTAGAAATCCTAATGAACAAAAAAAAGACAACATTTAAGCAACATTCAAATAGGCCTACATACCGATACCATGTTATCTTAAGGGTGTGTCTCGGATGTAACGGGTCACAAATGAAGTACGACAACATTTCATATTATAAACAGCATAACAGACAAAAAATAACAGAGAAAAAACAGATAAAACAATAAGATAACAGAGAAAAAAACAGAGAAAACAACGTAAGAGAGAACAAAATAAGCCTAACAGACAAGAATTCAAGCATTTCAACACATATATAGTGCTGCATGGACGGAGGCGCATGAAGATGAGCATAGCCCTAGAGACACATAAAAAGTCCATTTTCAATGTCAGGCAAATGAAGAAGCAAGTGCGTGTAAAACAACGGATTTGTCTAAAGTTAACTGTCAAAAATCATTATTGAAGCTTTAATTTTTTTTTGTATTATTCTTCGTACATAAGGGTATTTATTTCTGTAGGCCTATTACAGTCTTAAACCTCTGCCATCTCCCAGGGGATAAAAGCTGAGTGCATCACTTTCAAATCTCTCCCTCGAAAATTGTCAGTGCTCTTTTAATAGTGTGACCAATTGTTGGCTGAAATTACTAGCTTACACAGTTGAAATAGGATTAAACAAAAGAAGCTAATCTGGGGTTTACCAAATCACCAAGGAATACAGCAGTCCTCACGCACGATTTACTTCACTCAAAACCATGTGAAACGTAAATAAAATGAATTGTAATTTAGAAATCCAACCAAAGATGAGTAATCTTTTTCACTTTAACGAAACCAAGGAAGGGAGATTCCTGAATTTTAAGCTATACTTTTTCTTAAAATTAAAAGGCAGCGACAATTTCAGTCATACTCGTATTTTGCAAACTTGAAATAATAGCCAATTATTTCCCCAGTATATGGAAGAACTTCAAAATTTCAAAACTTAATGCTACATGATCATAACGTTTATGATAGGATCATAAACGGCAATAGCTATTAGTCTTTTTGTTCATGCGCCAATACGATACGTCTTAACTTCTAATAGCCCTGTTACGTACGATGCTGATTACTCAAACGACTTAAAAGAGATTTGAGTAAAAACTAATAGAGTCGTTCGGGAGGGGGGAGCTGCATCCTTGTTCCCTAGAGACCGCGGAGAAAATTACAGTAGATTTTAACAGCTGTACTAGTCAAATTTTGTCAAATGTACCTAAACTTGAAGGTTTTTAAGGAATAAACCTGATTCACAGGAAACCAACAGGAACGTGCCTTTAGGATTTACCAAAATTTGGCTAAGACATATGGATGAACTATGTAGAGAGAATGTAAAGAAATTCGGTTTACATTTGGATAGATTTTGAATGGAACGTTGCTTACGCAATCTAACGGAATTTGCCTAAGAGAATCTACTGAAATTTGGCTGAAGAATGTAACAGATCTTTGTTCTATCGAAGAATCTATCATATTCATGCTCAAGATGTCAACTGGGAAATGGCCCGAACAATCTATAGAAACCTGTCGCAGAGAATATACTAGAAGTTTAATCAAAGGGTCTATTGTAATTTGCCAAAAAGAATCTATTGAGAAGATGCTCTTGCTTATCAAGAAAGTGTACACTTACAACTTACCAGGGTGACCCCGACACAAAATCAACGAAAAGGATTCGTGTTGACAGACAACACGACAAACTTGAGTGTTCAATCGGTGATACCAAATGTCTCCTAAATTGATGTAGCTTTCAAACTATTCTCTACTTGACCAGATCAACACTTGCACCGCTGAACTCCAAGCAGCATCCCATTACTCTCAAGAATGAGAAAAGTAAATAAACAAAATAAGTGCAAGAGAGGAAAGAGGTTATTCTAAGACCAGATGTAAGGTTTAAAGAGCCATTATATATTACACTTGCCAGCGGTATATAAAAGGTGAAAATGAATCGTTTTAATTGTTAAGATAATGGCCTCACTAGGCTATGATACAAAAATAAAGCTTTAAAGAAAAATCTAATAAAACTAGCCTGGAAAGTCAACATCTTTCTTTTTTTCGATAGAAGAGAGTTATTACGAGTCATAGTGAGGGGGAGTATCTAGTAATCTAGACTACTCCCTAAATTCTAATTTATACACTGCTCCATAGCATTTTGGATGAAATTGTATTAGGCTAAATAAATCATGAAAGCTATCTCGTACTCAACAAAACAATAATGCCACTAATTGTATTATTCATATCCAAAAAGGACCACTTCTTAGGCCTCCTTGGACAATCATTTCGCATGGGCAGTACTCTACATAGTCTAAATATAAAACTATATACCAGTGATGTCAAACGTGGTACAATTGTACCATTTTGGTACATTTCATCTCTACTGGTACAATTTAGTACAATCCCACAAAATATGGTACATTTTACAAAATTATGGTACAATGTGGTACAATTCGGTATTTTTGAACCTATGATTGCATTCTATCATCTACAAATATTTTATTTCACCCTGATCTGTTCGGCATAGTCAAGATAATTTTAAAAAAAACAAAGTTTTTCCGAGGGAAGCAAAGAGCGAAGTTGAAACTTAAACGAACAAAAATTATTACTTCACAACCTATTTAATATATATTAATATAACTAGTACAAATAAACCAACTAATTTTGTTTCCCTATGCTTTTATGATTATACAAAACTAGTGCTTTACTGAAAACACAAAAGTCAAGTTTAATTAACAGGATTATTGATTTAAGAGTCAAAAGTGAGCATGTCGCCTGACACGACTAAACGAATCTATAGAGCTTTTCATAGTCTTACACCAGTTGTGACATTAGTAACTTTCAGTATACAATTAAAATTATCTTAAAAACATAGCGTAAAACTAAATATTTTTTTATAACCGCGAATTAATTGAACAGCATAAAGAAATAATGGATTGATTTATCAAGCAGCATTTTGCTTTCACCAGCTATAATACCAATAGTGGGTAATATACAGTCTTAAATTGTAAGAAATATGATTTAGTATCACTTGAAATGTAGATCAAATAAGACATAATATGAACTCTGGAAATCCGATTATTTCTCTAAATACAAGAGTGAATTTCAAGCTATGATACAAATTCTAAAGCTAGTCTATAGTCCTAATACTATCAAGATGGCCTTAATTTGAACTTGTGTACAAACTAATCATGACATGTCCTTTTAAGAACCAAAACGATAGCCAGTCACTGAACTGAGCCATTGTGCAGAAGTGATACCAAATTAAACGTAAAAAAATAAAGAAATTCCTAAAATGGATTGTTGCTTTATCTTAAAAGGGATTGATCGTAAAAGGGATTGATAATATTTTGATTTTATAAAAGGTGTCCTTCATTGGTTTGCTTTTACTGTACCAAAACTCCTATATTATCTTGTGTTTTCAGTAAAGCGCTAGTTTTGTATAATCATAAAAGCATAGGGAAACATAATTAGTTGGTTTATTTGTACTATTTATATTAATATATATTAAATAGGCTGTGAAGTAATAATTTTTGTCCGTTTTAAGTTTCAACTTCACTCTTTGCTTCCCTCGGAAAAAATTTGTTTTTTTTTAAATTAATCTTTGTTCGTTTTTGATTAAAATTTAATGCAAAAACAAGTTTTCTTTCGATTTAAATTAATTATAAAAAAATTATCCCCAAAAATCGGAATGGAAAAGCTTTAGTACCCTTTTTAAGTGACCAAAAAGATTGAAAATTGAAAGGTAACTAGTCCCCCTCATAGAACCCTCTTTTCCCGGAAGGCGTCCAATCAAAATATTGACATAACTTTTTGAGTCAATATAGTTGAAAGGTCCTTTAACTATGCATTTGGAGATGGTATTGACCCCAATAGTCCCTGAGGAAAGGGCTGTAAGTTAT
>JAQQPU010005161.1:22159-34126 GCA_029168905.1 Artemia sp. Kazakhstan ARC1039 | reverse complement strand
CTCAAAGACATATTTATTAGATTTTCAACTATGCTGAACAAAATGGCAATCTCAAAATTTTGATTGGGTTACTTTGGGAAAAATGAGCGTGGGAGGGGGCCAAGTTACCGTCCAATTTTTTGGTCACTTAAAAAGGGCACCAGAACTTTTAATTTCTGTTCAAATGAGCCCTCATACGATATTCTAGGACTACTGGATCGATACGATCACCCTTGGGAAAAATAAACAAAAAGAAAAAAACAAATAAACACGCATCCGTGATCTTTCTTCTGACAGAAAATACAAAATTCCACATTTTTGCAGATAGGAGCTTGAAACTTCCGCAGTAGGGTTTTCTAATACGCTGAATCCGATGGTGTGATTTTCATTAAAGTTCTATGACTTTTTGGGGGTGTTTCCCCCTTTTTTCGAAAATAAGGCAAATTTTCTCAGGCGCGTAACTTTCGATGGGTAAAACTAAACTTAATGAAACTTATATATTTGAAATCAGCATAAAAATCTGATTCTATTGATGCATCTATGGGTATCAAAATTCCGGTTCTTAGAGTTTCAGTTACTAATGAGCCGGGTTACAGCCGGGTACTATTGAGCCTTACTTACAGTTCGTTATCACGAGCTGTTTGATAGAAAAAATGCAAAGAAATGTAGGAAAACGAGGTAATTTACAGCCACAGAAAAAAAGAATAGAAATGCTTAGCCAGTGTTGTCTTAGAAATTAATTGTCAAATTAGTTTTGACCCTTTCCTAGGCCACATTTCAGGCAACATTTTGTTTAATTTTTTCTTCCTCATTAGGCGTCCCCTTCACCCAAAGACTTGAAGATATAAGTTTAAAGCCGACCGGAAGAAACATTTAGCCGTTCTTCGGGCCCAATTGTTGGTAGTCCCGCGCCCAAACTAAGTTTTTTGAATTATGGTTCCTCAGCCCAATTCTCAGGCCGGTCGGAAAAAGTTTTTCTCCCTTTTACAACCCCTATTTTTCTTGGAGGGGGAAGGTCATACCCAAAAACTGACTCTAATGACCACCTGGTTCCCCTTGGACCAGGTACTTACGGCTGCAAGTTTCAAACTGGTCAGTACCAGGAAAAAATATCTAGCCTTTCTTCAGACCTAATTTTGGCAGCCTCGCGCGCAAACTAAGTTATTTTGAATTGTGGCTCCTCAGTGCAAGTCTATGGCCGGTCAGAAAAAAGTTTTTAATCCTTTTACAAGCCCCATTTTTTTTTGGGGGGGGGGGCTTCATGCCCACAAACTGACTTTTTTGTCCACCAGGTTCTCCTTGGCCCAGGTACTTACGGCTGCAAGTTTCAAACTGATCAGTGACAAACAGTTTTATACCTTCCGGGGCCCCTTAATACTCTCCCCTCCCTAAAAAGCAAAGTGTGGTTCTTTTGGTCCAGGAAACGAATCCTGAAAGTTTCAAGCCAATCAGACGGCCAACGTGAAACCCACCTCCTCCAATTTTTCCACTATAAACCAACGTACAACCAATGGGCAATTTACATAATTTAGGGCTTCTGCTTCTGAGGCTACGGGGTTCACATTCCCTGGAGAAATATTTATTGCAGTTTCCGGTTATTTTGAGAAAAATAGTTGTGCGGAAATTTTGGTCAGATGTCATGCTACGAGGATGCTCAGGGATGAAACAGGGAACGGGAAGAGGTGGTTTCCCTTCATTTACTTTCAACCATAAAAAGAGCACTAGATCTTTCAACTTCCAATTATCGAACTCCCTTCTTAGTTTATACGACCATCCACTTTAAGACGAAATAACCGGGAAAGTAATGACACACGGGAGGCACTTCATTTTTTACTGTCACCGCTAATTTGTTGACTGTGACAACCAATTTTCAAACGGCAAAGTCAATTATGGTATTATAGAACCGAAAAGTATCTTTACCTCAAAGAACTGAGAAGTACTTGGACCATAGTCATTTAGTCCAGAGACACTGCATATACTGGCGTTACTTGACTGCCTACTTGGTCCATTGCTCTTAGATACTAGCATATCATTAGCCTGTAAAAAGAATAAGTAAATAAAAAGAATATTTAAAAACGATAAGACAACGAAAGTGAAAAAATAAGAGATTCCAGATTCCAAGATAAATCAATAGTTAAAAAATTTCCCGAACAATTTTCGTTGCAATTGTGGGTTCTCAGTCCTGTCCCTCTTTCTCCATTCATCGATACACCAGCAATGGTTACCAATTACACAACAAAAAGTATCAATGTTATTTTCAAACACTTCGTGGTAAAGAACTGTAAATGAGGAGCGACTCGGGCCAAAAGTAACCTAAGCTCTAAAGAACAGAATTTTGATTAAAAGAGACACATTAAAAAAATAGGTTTTCATGCTGATTCCAAATATATAAGACTCATTAAGTTTAATTTTACCCGTCAAAAGCTGGGAAAATTTGCCCAATTTTTGAAAAAGGGGGGGGGGGGAAAAGTCAAGCAATTGTATTGAAAGTCACACCATCAGATTTAGAGTATCAAAGAACACTATTGCAGAGGTTTTAAGTTCCCATCCGCGAAAATGTGGAATTTTTTTTCTTTTTTTTAAAGAAGGAAGATCACGTATGCGTGTTTATTTGTTTGTTTTCTTTGTTCTTCCCAGGGTGGTTGGATCGAAGCAATGGTCCTAGGATATCGGGAGAGGGCTCCTTTGAATGGAAATTAAAAGTTTTAGTTGCCATTTTCAGCAATTAAAAACACTGGATGGCAACTAGCACCCCTCCTACGCCGTCCAAAGAAATGTTCCTAATTTTCCCTAAAGTTGTCCAACCAAAACTTGGAGATAACCATTTTGTTCAGCATAGTCAGAAGGTCCAATAACTGTGCCATTGGGTATGACATGAGCCCCCCCCCCAGAGCCTTCGGAAGAAGGGCTACAAGTTATGACATTTACCCATTGTTTACATATAGTATTTGCTATTGGGAAGTATACAGATATTTTTGGGCGATTTCCTACGGATGGATTTTTTATGGGGGAAATTTTCCATTGGGAGGGAAGTTTTTGAAGGTGAGTTTTTCAGGGGAAATGTTACACAGAGGAAATTTGCCAGAATTCCTATACGAAATTCGTTTTGTCTTACTTTCTCGCAAATGAATCCATTTTAAATTTGGAGATGCTCTGGTTGAAATGACTGGGAAAATTTTCAGCGGAGTTGGAATTGTCAAAAGGATCCTTCCGTGGGAGGGGGAGATTTTTCAAGGGAACTTTCCGTGGGAGAAACTCTCCATGGGTGAATTTTCCGCGGGAGCAACTTTCCACTGGGGGGGGGGGGGGGGGGGGGTCCGGGAAAAATTTTCACAGAGAGGGATTTCCCGCACAATTTGAAAATAATGAGAAATTAAATTATTTTTCAAACGAACGTGTACTAAGAAGAATTTTTCAGGCAGAATCGTCCGCAAGAAATTTTCCAGGGGTAATTTTCAGCGAGAATGGAATTTTCCGGGGGAATTTCCCTGGCGAGGGGGAGGGTATTTTATGTTGGAGGAACTTTCCATGGTGAGATTTTCCGTGGGGGAGGGAATTTGCCATGGAGGGGGAGTTGAATTTCTCAGCATTAGTTTAAAAAGGTCAGAAATTAAGGTGCTTACGGGTTATAGCGACAACGCCAAAGAAGTGAAGTTATGTTGGTACTTACGTGTTATAGCGACCACACTTTGTTCTTTATCTGTAATGAAACCAGTTTTCTGTGTCCATTCGGAGATAATCAGCTTGGCCTGAGCGAGACAAATGCTACGCAGGTATATTTTAATCAAGTATTGAATATATAGAGGTGGTTAGGTTAGGTATTTAATATAATACGTTCCGGGCGACCTGCTTTCCATAATTCTCTGTAGTAGTTTCCATAATTTTGTTACTAAAGATTATATTTTCATCATGTTGTGGTATATCTCATTAGGATTAACCTAACTTCAGATCTTTAGTGTGGTCACTATAACAAGTAAGTGCCGATATTTGATTTAAGAGTATTTATTTCCACGTTTAGATTCTAAGCTTCTTCCAAAATGCGAATAAAGATTTCAAGGGGGGCCGTTCTTAATCTTTCCATGAAACACTTCGTGGTTCGACTTTCACACATTTCCATATTTGAGGGAACTGATTACTAGCATCAATAACCAATAACCCAATAAAGTTCCTTGAGGAAAGCGGACGACATACAGTATCATAGGCAGCGCAATCGCGCTGCCTAAGTAAAGAACGATGTTGGCACAATATATTATTATTATTATTTTTTTCTTTAGACCAGGGCACTTCGTATCGAAGGAGTTGTCGTAAAAATTAGAAAAGGGGCTCATTCAATTGGAAATTGGAGTGGCTCGTGCCCTTTTTAATAGCCGAAAGGGATTGGAAGGCAACTAACACCCCTTCCACGCCCACCATTTCCCCAAACACATCCAATCAAAATTTTGAGATAGCCATTTTGTTCAGCGTAGTTGATTTCCAGAGAGAAATTATGTTTTTGAGGAGGAAACCCCCCCACAGCCCTCAGGGCAAGGTTTGTAAGTTATGCCGTAGGGGCATACAAGTTTTTTTTTATAGAAAGCGTTGTCGTAGAAAATTCAAAAAGGAACCATTCGATTAGAAATTGAAACGGCTAGTGCCCTTTTTGATAGTCGAAAGTGACTGGAAGGCAACTAACAACCCTTCCACGCCCAAATGCATCCAATCAAAATTTTGAGATAGCCATTTTAATCCAAGTAGTTGAAAGGTCCGGAAATTATGTCTTTGAGGATGACACTCCCCCCACAGCTCTCAGGATAAAGGTTGTAAGTTGTGTCCTGGGGGCATATAAGGTTTTTATTGAAAGCTTTGTCGTAGAAGCTTGAAAAAGGGTTCATTCGATTGGAAATTCAAAGGGCTAAAGACCTTTGTAAGAGTCAAAAGGGATTTGAGGGCAACTAACCCTCCTCTCACGCCCACCTAACCCCAAAAAAATCCAATCAAAATTTTTAGACAGCCATTTTGTTTTAAGTAGTTAAAAGTTTTATAAATTGGGTCTTTGAGGATAATAACCCCCTCAGAGCCCTCGGGGCAAGGGTTGCAATTTATGCCCTGGGGGCATATAAGGTTTTTTTATAGAAAGCGTTGTCGTAGAAAATTCAAAAAGGAATCATTCGATTAGAAATTGAAACGGCTAGTGCCCTTTTTAATGCTCGAAAGTGATTGGAAGGCAACTAACACCCCTTCCAAGCCCACCATTTATCCAAAAACATCCAATCAAAATTTTAAGATAGCCATTTGGTTCAAAGTAGTTGAAAAGTCCGGAAATTATATCTTTGAGGATGACACTCCCCCCACATCCCTCAGGGTAAGGGTTGTAAGTTATGCCCTGGAGGCATATAGGCTAAGGTTTTTATTGAAAGATTTGTCGTAGAAACTTGAAAAAGGGTTCATTCGATTGGAAATTCAAAGGGCTAGTGCCCTTTTTAATAGTCAAAAGTGATTTGAGGGCAACTAACCCCCCTCTCACGCCCACCTAGACCCAGACACATCCAATCAAAATTTTTAGATAACCATTTTGTTGAACGTAGTTAAAAGTTTTGTAAATTAGGTTTTTGAGGATGATAACCCCCTCAGAGCCCTCGGGGCAAGGGTTGTAAGTTATGCCCTGGGGGCATATAAGGTTTTTATAGATAGTGATGTTCTAGAAACTTCAAAAAGGGCTCCTTCGATTGAAAATTAGAAGGGCTTGTGCCCTTTTTAATAGTCAAAAGTGATTAGAGGATAACTAACACCCCTTTCACACCCACCATTTCCCCAAACACATCCAATCAAAATTTTGGGATAGCCATTTTGTTCGACGTAGTTAAAACTCCGGATATTATGTTTTTGAGGATGACACTCCCCCCACAGTCCTAAGAGCAAGGGTTAAAAGTTATGCCCTGGGGGCGTATAAGGTTTTTATTGAAAGCGTTGTCGTAGAAACTTCAAAAGGCTCATTCGATTACAAATTGAAAGGGCTAGTGCCTTTTTTAATAGTTGAAAGTGATTGGAGAGCAACTAACGCCCCTCTCACGCCCACCATTTCCCCAAACACATCCAATCAAAATTTTGAGATAGCCGTTTTGTTTAAAGTAGTTGAAAGTTCTAGAAATTAGGTCTCCGAGGATCACAACCCTGTCACAGCCCTCTGGGCAAGGGTTGTAAGTTTTGCCCTGGGGCATATAAGGTTTCCATAG
Source organism: Artemia sp. Kazakhstan ARC1039 (assembly GCA_029168905.1). Lineage (NCBI taxonomy): Eukaryota > Metazoa > Arthropoda > Branchiopoda > Anostraca > Artemiidae > Artemia > Artemia sp. Kazakhstan ARC1039. The sequence continues at coordinate 27,935 of JAQQPU010005161.1, read as the reverse complement.
AAAGCGTTGTCATAGAAACTTCAAAAAGGGTTCATTAGATTGGAAATTGAAAGGGCTAGTGCCCTTTTTAATAGTCCTTTAGGAAGTGATTGGACGGCAACTAACCCCCCTCTCACGCCCACCATTTCCCCAAACACATCCAATCAAAATTTTGAGATAGCAATTTTCTTCAACGTAGTTGAAAGTTCTGGAAATTAGGTCTTTGAGGATGACAACAACCACCCCCCAGCCCTCAGGGTAAGGGTTGTAAGTTATGCCCTGGGGGCATATAATGTTTTTATTGAAAGCGTTGTCGTAGAAACTTCAAAAGGGCTCATTCGATTACAAATTGAAAGGCCTAGTGCCTTTTTTAATAGTTGAAAGTGATTGGAGAACAACTAACGCCCCTCTCACGCCCATCATTTCCCCAAACACATCCAATCAAAATTTTAATTTTGATTGGATAATTAACCATTTTCAATTTATTGCTGAAAATTTTCTGAAAATTTTCAATTTATGTTGTTAAAAATTGCTGAAAATTTTCTCCAGCATGCAAATAGCAGGCCAAACTATAAAGTCTTAAAAAAAGAAAAGATTTAAAGTATTATTTTCCCTGAAAAGACTATGTCAATATAAAGTGGCATAGGCCAAAACCCCCATGCCTTCCCAAGACCAGAACATAATTTGCACTTTCCTGAAAAAAAAATACAAATGAATGTGCATTGTCAGTTTGATATACATATACTGATATTTAGTAATCAAAATGTTAATATTATTTGACTTATTAAAGTTATAAAAGTAAAAACATTTATATTTTTTCAGTAAAGTGCAAATTATGTTCTGGCCTTGGGAAGGCATAGGGATTTTGAGCCCTACTCATGTTAATTTCTGCTCGTTTTGAGTTAACTCGGTTATTTATTGTAATTTCTGTTCGTTTTGGGTTTCATTTATTTATCAATACTGATATGTGGCAGTTTCACGCTTGGCAGATTATTTGATTTTTGCTCATTTTTGATTTAAAGGAGTTCTTTACTTTTCTTTGAAAAACTTATTTTGTGGAAAAAGTTTTTTTAATTAATTTACTATAAGGGTCAAGTTCAAAGTTGTTCAGCAATAAGCAAATCAGGATGATGTGGTTGACCAAATCAAAAGTTTTTGGTGATCAACTTAGACAAGGTATGGCAAATAATTGGCTTTTTCAAATTATGAGCACCAATGTTACAGAAACTTGTTTCATTATGTGGGCTTGTTAATATACAACATTCGTACATATCTCAGTTTGCCTAGCCATAAAAATTATCACACGAGTTTTCACGGTAGGGGAGACCGGGGCATTGTGGACACTTTTTCACAGGATTGCAAATAACTTTTCAGTGAGACTGTTTTTTGCACGTCTGATTCTACCTCATTAACTTCGGTATGTTAGCTTTATTTGAGCTATTCATAAAAAACTCGTATCTCTTACCAGATTCTCATGGGAAGTAATCAAACGAAAAGTGTCAAAAGTGTCCATATACCTGGATTACCGGGGTATAATGGATACTTGGTATGGGCAATTCGGACACTGGTGTCCATTATGCCCTGGATTGCTAAAGTCAGAAATAAAAGAGTGAAAATCAGAAGTAATGAATAGAGTAAAAGAGAAGCATAAGGAATCAGAAAGAGAAGAGTTGGTTGTTTATTAAAAATGTATTGAATATATATAACAACTAGGTATGTAGTGACAACTTAGGCAATATTCACCAGTAGGCTTTAATTCAACTCAGCTGTTCAGCTGTGGTACTTTAAGCAATCAGGACTACTTGATGTCAAATTGGGATGTTCACTTGAAAAATAAGCTGTTCTGCTTGTCGCGTGGTGCTGTAATGACTACGTAATGATGGAGGCCCTATGTTCACTTTAATGCTTGCTCTGTCGAACGTAAAAATCTGATATGTTCTCGTAAAATTCATGAAAGGCACAAGTCTTTTCAAATAAATTACCTCATATTTATTTTGCTCCTGTGAAACTATCTTCCCAATTGAGTAGGTTAGGAATTTTCCTATTTTTCCCAATAAGACAAGTACATAGTCACCAGTTTTAACTTTTTGATAGTCAATGTCTCCCTAAACATCTGCATGCATGCTTTCGTCATCTGAGTCACTTAGATGAAATTCTTCTTCCATTTCATCCTGACTACTCTCCACGGTGTCAAAACTCAGGGCCTTTTCTCCTTTTTTCTTGCTAATTTTTGCCTTGTTACTTTTCTCTTTTTTCTTTCCCTTAGCCTATGCTTTTCATTCAGCGAAGTCTTTCATCAGTTGATTTTTAACAGGTATGTCAGTGGCTATAATGCTGTCGGTCCTTTTGCGGCAGGTGATATTTTTTCTGCCACTGGCTTTACGGTGAGGAGAAATCTTTTCAAGGGAGATATTTGGGCATACAGGGGTTTCTTCTCGTAATGCTGAAGTTGCACTAGAAGATGTGCTTGGATTAGAGAGATCATTGCTTTCATGAGGATTAATGCTCGGAGTGGCTTGTTCTGCACGATCAGAGACATAGGAGCTCAAGAATTCGTCATCCGTAAAAATATCACGGTTGAAGGGTTAGACTCCAGAAACTCTGAAGCCAGACTGAATATTTTGTGGCGTGAAAGCCTTTGGAAAAGCAGTGCCAAACAGTTCTGCAATATTATCAATCTCGATGAGCTGACTAGGGTGGTTAAGCATCCACGCATCGGCAGCTCTATTGTAGTGAGCTTTTAGTGGTCCAGAGAAAGATCTATCCAGGGGCCGAAGCTTGTGACTTGTGTGTGGTGGGATAGTAAGTATTACAGTTCCATTTAATTTAGCAAATTCTACTGATTCCGGGCTGATATGGCTCGCATGGTTGTTCATGATAAATGAAACTTTTAAGGCAAGGCTACATCGTGTGCTTTTGAAAGTGTTTAAGAAATTCTGGATAGGTTTCAACAGTCATCCATCCACTTACATAAGCAACACCTTCTGTGCCAGTAGGGGCACCAGAGACCCAACGATCTTTGGGGTGAAGACGCGGGAAGAACATAAAGGGGGGAATCGCTACACCTGTAGCGCTAACTGCACAGCATACTGTTACAAGCTCACCCCTCCCGGCTGAAGATAGTTGACCAACTTGCTTAGCACCTTTTAGAGCTAATACTTTCTTAGGATTGTGGACAGTTGTAAGACCAGTTTCATCAACATTCCATATAGACTAAGCTTCAAATTTCTCCTTTTCTAACACAGCTGAGCAATTGTCAAAAAACTCATTGACTGTTGTTTGTTTGAATACTGTTGCCCAAGCAATGCTTGTAGGCTGAGGAGAACGGATAGAAACACTTGTGTTTCTTTTCAGGAAGGACGTAAACCAATCTGCACCAGCAATTTCACTATTTTCCCAGCTGCTTGGAATCTTTTTCTTGTTTATTGCTGCAAACTGAAAGGCCAGAATACGACATTGTTTTGGGCTGAGTACATAGTGTAGCTTACTAGCTTTCGTCCGATAATTAGCTAGATTGTTTTCTTCACTACCACTTAAATTTTTTTAATTCATTTATTAGCTTTAAATACCTCTGGTTCTTTATCCTCAAATTCATTTAAAGGCACTTCCTTCCAAACTTCAACCGATCTTATCAGGCTTGCTCGAGGAATGTTGAGTTTCCGTGATGTTTCCTTCTTGCAAATACCTCTTCGAGTCATTAGCAAAGCTTCTTTAATTGTCTGCCCATCTGTTAAGCCCCTGATTAACTTTCTTAAATAAGTTCTTGCCATCCGAAACATAATTATCGATTATAATCTAGATTTAGAGTAGATTTTGCTGCTATTGGGGCATCATGGACACCCCTGTCCATATTCGTCTGGTCTTTGTTGTCCATATTGCCCCTTTATCAGTTACAATAAAAAAATTAGAATATGTCTTCTCCGCGAAGCGCCACTTCAAATTATAAGTATTCAATGCCTGACCTAAGCAGTACTCTCTTGATTTTAACTTAAACAAATTGTGCAACTAAGTACTGCTTGTTGAAAATTTTAATTCAGTGAAAACAAAGAAATTTACTTCACCTTTCATAAATCCAAATTTATACTCTCAGAAATGAATGTGTAATCCAAATGATAAGTCATTTACCACGTGTCTCTACCATTAAAGCCACCTATTTTGGCTATAATGAATTTTAATCTAGAGTCACCCGGAATGCATAGGAGTGGGGTGTCCATATTACCCAAGCGTCCATATTGTTTCGGTCTCCCCTACTTGAGTATTATCCCGAACACAATCGAGAAGTGAAGTTAGGTTAATCATAATGAAATATACCAAAATATGACGAAAATATAATAAATTTAGAAACAAAATTATGGAAACTACAACAAAGAATTATGGAAAGCAGGCAACTCAGAACGCATTATATTAAATACCTAACATAACAACCACCAATATATATTAAATATCTAATAAAATTAGCCTATCTAATAAATATCTAATACATAATCTAATAAATATCTAATATACAAATAAATAATCTAATAAATATCTAATCAATAATAAAATTGTAGCTTTTCTCACTCAGACTAAGCTAATTATAACCGATTGCAGACAGACAAACTGGTTTTTCTCAGATCAAACAGAGCAAAAGTCGCCAGTGTACTCGGGATAATGCTCAAGTACCGTTTTCACTTACCTTTAGGAGGTCTCCAAAGGAAGGGGAGGACCCAAACTGTGGTATTGTAATCATATCTATAAAGCCGGAAAGTTCAACTTCACACGGACAATGATTACATCCAAAAGGCGAGAGTATAACTGATCCAAAATATCCCTGGCTTAGTTTCCAATGAAACGTACACGCAGAGGAATGTGCATATAAATCACGTCAAGATTTACAGAAAAAATTCACTAATAAATTGAATATTAATTATATATGACTGAAGGATAGAATTCAGTTCAATTTACTCTTAGTCGAATAAACTGAAGAAAAAAAATATCAAAGAAAATGTTAGCCATTAGGCTCTTAGGAACCTGTGCCGCTATAATGATCAAGAAATTCCAACATAAAACGAAAGATCGAAATAGAGTAGAACACAAACAGTTGTTGAATTGTTATAACCCTACCTTAACATGACAATTCTTCATCTTGATTTCTATGCATTGATGCACATATACAAAAGAAACTGGAAAAACTGACTGAATAAAACTGCACATAACCCGAAAAGACTTTGGAGAGCAAGTAATAGAAATAACTAGAATAGCACATCTTTTTTACATTGCTTTCTGAAAGTATTAAGGTCAAAAATACTTTGAACATCAATCTGAGTTTTGGATCACGATTTAGAATTCCAAGCTCAATATTGATTTTCAATTAACAATATTCACGAATCAGATGCTTTAGCTACGGTATTCATGTAAGACAACGTTTATCAAACAGTTCGTGGTAACAAACTGTAAGTTAGTTACCAATGGTTACGAGCCTGAGAAAATTTTCATGATTTTCTAAAAAAGGGGGAAACACCCCCTAAAAGTAAAGTGATCTTAATGAAAATCACACCATCAGATTCAGCGTATCAGAGAACCCTACTGTAAAGGATTGAAGCTCCTATCTGCAAAAATGTGGAATTTTGTATTTTTTACCAGAAGAAAGATCGCGGATGCATGTTTATTTGTTTGCTTTAATTTTTATTTTTCAGTTTCTTGTTTTCCCCTGGGGTGATGATATTGACTCAGTGGTCCTAGAATATCGAGAGTACTCATTCGAACGGAAATTAAAAGTTCTAGTGCCCCTTTTAAGTGACCAAAAATTGGAGGGCAA
>JAQQPU010005161.1:0-22059 GCA_029168905.1 Artemia sp. Kazakhstan ARC1039 | reverse complement strand
TGAAAGGCCCAATAAATTTGCCTTTGGGTATAAGATGACCCCCCCCCACAACCCAAGGGAAAGGTCTTTGAGTTATAAAATTTGCCCATTGTTTACGCATAGTATTTGTTATTGGGATGCATGCATACATTCTCAGGTGGGGGGAGGGGGGTAAAAATTTTCCACTGGGGATTTTTCCACGGGGAATTTTCCATGGGGAGGGAAGCTTCCAGGGAGTGAACTTTTCAGGGGAAATCATACACTGCGGGAACACAAAATTCTTCTTTTATGCCTTGCATTCTCTTTTCGTCTCAATTTTACGCGCGGAGTGGTTAAGAGTAATTGCCCGGGGTAAATTTTCACCGGCTTTGAATTGTCTAGAGGATATTTCCGTGGGGGAGGGGGGAAGGGTTCTCCGTGGAGGCGGGGCCAGATTTCCTGGCATTACTTAGAAAACGATCAGAAATTAAATAGAAAAAAACAAGTTTTTTCAACTGAAAGTAAGAAGTAACATTAAAACTTAAAACGAACAGAAACTATTGCGTTTATGAAGGGGGTTGCCCCCTCCTCAAAACCTCGCTCTTTACGCTAAAGTGTGAATGTTGTCCCATTTTTTTAAGAATGCCTCCTGAAACACAGGGGCCGTTTAATTAGAACAATAAGACTCGTTTTTAAAAATACTAAAAAACTTTAGCATAAAGAGTGAGGTGTTGATGAGGGGGCAACCCCCTATATATACGTAATAATTTCTGTTCGTTTTAAGTTTAATGTTACTCCTTACTTTCAGTTTGAAAAAGAACTCGTTTTTTTTATTATTTAATCACCTTAAGTTTTAGCTTCGACCTTGAATCGATGCGATTTTTTTTAATGGCAGTTTCGTCAATCCCTTTACCCAGGCAGTGAAATATAAACACATAGCATATGTAATAATCGAATTCCCAGAAAACTAGATTTACTTTGCCATGGTAACATGAAGTGTTGCAGCACCCTTCGATCCGCTTACAAAAGCGGCGCGAGATCAGCGCTTTGATAATATTTCTTCACCATCCATTAAAATAATGTAGTTGTCAACCCCTCAAAAACTTAAAAATAGTACGTCTCAAAAAGAAAGTTTCTTCAAAAATAAAGATAAGCAATAAAACCCCTTCCCTTTCAGATTAACCACTCCCTCGCACATGCCAGTATAGTATTTTACTATTATGCCTTCTAACTGCATCTTCCAGATCCTCGGCGATTTTATCTATGATCTTCATTTCACAACTCCTTAGTTCATATTTTAATCCTTTCTCCACTTTCTTTACGCTCCTCTTATTTCCGTACTATCTATCGCTCAGAAAATCCTTGTACAAGCCCCTTCTCTTCTCTGTTAAACATAAAGCTTTTTCACTAATATTCCTAGCTGTGTTTCTAACTTTCTTCCCTAAAACACCATCAGCAGCTTCATAAAGTATTTTCCGAAAATTATTCCATCCATCTGCTTCATTGTCAAATTTTAAATTCTCTAGTTTAGTATTAAACTGTTCCTGGAAAGTACTTATAGCTTTCCGGCAGAGAGACAGAGAAACTACTATTTGTTCTTTTTGCTGAAATGAACTTCCACACAAGAGAACCAATCAAATGAAATTTAACCTTCCATTCTTTATTAGTTGCCTAAACTGCCACACAGGTTGAGATTTTAGAAGGTGAAGTTATTTGTCTCTCAAGAAATAGGTAACGTGATTGGCTTGCGAAAATGTTTCACAAATGTTAACCCATAAAATTAAAGCACACTTTTTACCATGGATTTATAGGAAATAATATATCTTTTTGTGTTTGGTTTCGTACTATGGAATAGACAGAAATATGTGGAAAACGTGGCTCAAGAGAAGCAAAAGGCTTTTAGCCTCTCAAATACTAGGAAGCTATGCCAGCTACTTATGAAACACTGGCAAAAACAACAAAAAATTGAAAAATAATAAAGCATCGGGAATAGACTCAATATCAGTAGAAATTTACAAGGCACGTCGAGGTTTTTCACTCATCATCTGAAAAAAAACTTTTTAAAACAAGGGATAAAACTGAATGCAAGGATTACCGAGAAATATCTCTGATAGATATTGATTTCAAAATTTTCACCATAGTTCTTCTCGATCGTTAGCTTCATCAGAAACACGACCACATGCACTAGCCAAGTGGCGTTTTGACGGGCTATGTCAACAAGTATTTTACGCTCCAATAAACCCTCAACCTCCCAATTAAACACAATCAGATCAGCGTAGCCATCTTGATCGATTTTATAACTGCTTTTGACCCGACTATTAGAAGCGGCGAATGGGTTGCTGCTTGGGAAGACGGTTTTCCAGAGAAACTGATATGCCTCATCCAGGGACACTATCATCATATTCATGCCTACCTACTAGATGTTGAAGAATTATATTCCCGCTTCGAAGTCGACTTTTGGTGAGACAGGGATGTGTCCAGTCCCCAATCTATTCCTGCTAGATATGTCGAAGTTAGTCTTGATTTATCCACCAGCAACCTAGATTATGCAGACGATATTGTCCTACTGGTGAACCAGGTAGATGCAGAAGCCTACTGTGCAACGAAGTGGTGACGACCAAGTTGATGGGACTGAAGATCAACAAGGTTAGATAAAACCAAAATTCTTGGGAACTACGGAGACCTACTAGTAAACGGTATTCCTTGAGATGGTATGCGTTTACAAGCTGTCGATCAATTCAAAGATCAGGGGTCTCTGATAGATATAGCAGGCAGGTAGTAATATTAGAGAATTTTTGAGCAGCAAATCTTATGCATCTATACTTTTTGCGCAGCCGAGGAAGTACCTGCGGAAGCAAACAGATTTTCTCTTTAAGACAAAAATTCAGGTTTGTGAGGAAATAGTCTGTTTCCTACTTAAACATATACGGTTGTGAGAACCAAAGTACCTCGCCCCCTTGATGCCTCTAATACCCTCACCGATTTTGCAGCACAAAGATAAGCATTTTGCAACCATTTTGAACAAGAATCGTGCAAGAATTTTGAATCGGCAAGATAGGAGGAACGAAATGGGCTTATAGGTTTCCTCCAACAATCCCCACTCCTCCCGCCTCCAGTTGTTTTGAAGAGATTTATTTATGTTACACCTTTTTCAAATAAAAAACATATACGCAGTGATTTTCAATCTGTGTGCTCTGTGGCGCAAAGGTGCAACATGTATATGTTACAGTTTTTAGAAATAAATTAATAAATTATGGTAGGTTCAGTGTATTGTGGCAAAGTAGTTAGGAATTAGCTTGTATACAAAGGGGCTTTTAAAAATAACAATGTTGATTATGTGTCATGAAATATACGGTCTGAAGAACAGCATACGGTATTTTGAAACCGTAAAAAGGTAGATTTTGAATATATTGGGATGGAGGAGGCTTTAATTTTATGGGTTAACATTTGTGAAACATTTTCGCAAGCCAATCACGTTACTTATTTCTTGAGAGAAAAATAACCCCACCTTCTAAAATCTCAACCTGTGTGGCACTTTAGGCAACTAATAAAGAATGGAAGGTTAAATTTCATTTGATTGGTTCTCTTGTGTGGAAGTTCATTCCAGCAAAAAGAACAAATAGTAGTTTCTCTGTCTCTCTGCCGGAAAGCTATAAGTACTTTCCAGGAACAGTTGAATACTAAACTAGAGAATTTAAAATTTGACAATGAAGAAGATGGATGGAATAATTTTCGGAAAATACTTTATGAAGTTGCTGATGGTATTTTAGGGAAGAAAGTTAGAAACACAGCTAGGAATATTAGTGAAAAAGCTTTATGTTTAACAGAGAAGAGAAGGGCCTTGTACAAGGATTATCTGAGTGATAGATAGTACGGAAATAAGAGGAGTGTAAAGAAAGTGGAGAAAGGATTAAAATATGAACTAAGGAGGTGTGAAATGAAGATCATAGATAAAATCGCCGAGGATCTGGAAGATGCAGTTAGAAGGCATAATAGTAAAATACCGTACTGGCATTGCGAGGGAGTGGTTAATCTGAAAGGGAAGTGGGCAATCTGGACTGAAAGGGAGTGGTCAATCTGGACTTGTCCCAGTTAAAGATAGGAAAGGGGCCAAAATTAGTGATAAGGAATGAGTTAAAAACAGATGGACAAAACATTTTGAGAATGTGCTAAACTGGGATAGAGTTGCAGGAAAAGATATAGAGGAAAATGAAAAAGTTTGTGATACCATTGAATGTGGAGGAAAATTTGTTTTATGAGGAAGAATTAGCGACAGTACTATAAGGATTAAAAAATAATAAGGCCCCAGGTGTTGATAGTTTGGAAAACGAGTTTTTTTTCAAATATGGTGTCTCTGAGCTTATAAATAAGTTATTGAATATTATGAATATTATTTTTCAAAAAGGGGAAGTACCTAGCGACTTTAGCAAAACCCTAATTAAACCACTGTATAGGAAAGGTGATAAGAGTGAGTGAGAAAATTATAGAGCCATTAGCCTGGTCTCTGTAGGTCACACATTAATTAGTAATATGATACTTTTTGGACTGAGAGATGATGTAGACAAAGTTTTAAGAGAAGAACAGTGCGGATTTAGTAAGGATAGAGGATATGTCCACCAAATTTTCACTCTTAGGTTAATGGTTGAGAATTACCTGAGCGAAGGTCTTATCCTTCCTTGTATGGCATACCAGACAAACACATTAAAGTGATTTGTGCTATGTTAGAGAATAACACTGCTGCTGTTAAGGTAGGAAATGAGGTTAGCAGCTGGTTCTGTATTAAATCAGGAGACAAGCAGCGTTGTGGTATGTACCCCTTTATATGGATCATTTTGATGGACTCTGTCTCAAGGAGTACAGGAAAGGCAATGGGAGAACACGGAATCAAATGGGGAAGAAAAAATTTCCTGGACTTATATTATGCTGATGATTTAAGCATCCTTGATGAAAGTGTGAGCATGAACTTCTAGAGGTTTTGCGAGTTCAAGGTGCTAGAAAAGGTTTGAAAATTCATGTTAAGAAGACTAAGTCACTAAGGCTAGGAATAAGTGAAGATGAAAAGGTGAAGTTGGGTTACGGAAAGATTGATCAGGTGGGCATCCTCATTTAACTTGGCAGTATTATTAGTAAAGGCGGTGGGAGCAGTGAAGATTTAAAAGTAAAATAGCCAAGGCTCAGAGTGTTTTTTCACAGTTGAAAAAAAGTTTGGTCTGCTAAAAGATAAGTCTGCTAAAAGATTGATCAAGTGGACAGCTTCACTTACCTTGGTAGCATTATTTGTAAAGACGGTGGGAGCAGTGAAGATGTCAAAAGTAGAATAGCCAAGGATCAGGGTGTTTTTTCACACTTGAAAAACGTTTGGAAGAATGGGAAGAAGATAAATCTGCGAATCAAGATTAGATTATTGGAAGCTAGTGATGACAGTATGGCGCTCCGAAAATGAGCGCTCCAAAAAATAGACGAAGATTTGCTGGATAAAAAAATAAAAGTTCAAATAGGGATCAAATCCTTTTAATAGACATTAATTTTCACAAACAGGGATAAAATTTCACAAAAATACTAGATATTTCAGTCACATATGCAGTGACCGTCATCAGTAGTAAAACTACACTAAAACAATTAAAAACAATAGTTTATATATGAAATAAAATAAAAATACATATTGTTTAATAATGGAATACTTTTCAAAGCAAAAGCGGAAGCTAGTCTCTTTGACCTTCTTGGAACCAGTTCATTAGCGTTGAATGAACAAACACTTGGACAGAAGTTAACTACATTGGGTGAATTCTTTACTTTATCAGATTTTAATAAATTATCGTAGATAGAGTTCAAACCAAATTCACCTGTGTCACGATTTAAAGCTATATTGTTGAATAAAATTTTCTTTATTTCAAGAGTTTCACGAAAATTTTCCTTTAAACCCTGGTCCCAAGAAATCAAAGAGACATTATCGAACAAAATAAAATGGCCTGGAAAATTAAAAATATGTTCCGAAAGGGCTGAAGTGAAATCTTCAGACTTAGAATCTTGCTTTAAAGCCGATGAAATCGAATCTTTATGCTGTAATAATCTCATTTCCAAATTCTGTTTAGTACGTCCCACATATGAGCTTCCACAAGTACATGGGATCTGATAGACCCCGCTTTGCTTTCCCAATGAAGTTAGATCCTTCCCAGAATTTAGAAAACTACACAAAGTATTATTACTCTTTAATGCTACCTTTTAATCATTACTCTGTAAAATTCTTTAAGTTTGTCACTTAGCCCGGGTACATATGGTAAGGAACAAAAAAATCACTGTCTGTTTGTGAAAATCACTTTCTATTAAAAGGATTCGATCCCTATTTGAACTTACGGATTGTTTTGGGTACCCGACTGACTGATCGTATTTCAAACAGTAGGCTGTATGAAAATTGAGGTTCAATCCCACTTTCTAGGGCTATAATGAGAGAAAGGTTGAGATGGCTAGGGCCCGTTCTGTGGATGAAGGATGGCAGATTGCCGAAGATTGTTTTTTCGGCCAACCGTCTAGGGCTAAACGGAAAGCAGGTCGTCCGCGGTTGGGGTGAGAGGATGTCGTAAAGAAAGATTTAAGGGAAATGGGAAATTCCTGGGAGGGTGTAAAGAGGAAGTTTTTGAAATCGATCCATTATGTATTTCTTATATTTCTTGTCGAAAGATAAACTTGTATAAATATTGCATTCACGTATAACGTCATGCATGGTTACATTCTACGATTATGACGTCATTCAGCAAGCTAGTACATAAAAACGCAGTTTTTTGAAAAAATTGATTCTATTTTAAAAACTATTTTCTTTTTAAATACAAAAGGCACTAGATATAAGCAATTTACTTTAAAATGAGTCATTACACAGCTCTCTATGGTCTTCCAGTACCAAGCTAGCTGAGGAGTAAAAAACGAAAAAAAAAGATGCCGTCGATGCAGAATGCTGTAGTTCAAGCCAGTTTTCTTGTTTTTCAAGCCAACATATCTTCTTTGTTGTTCAACACAAAACTTCTTTGTTGCCCTTTTTGAAGTTTCTACGACATCGTTTTCTACAAAAACCTTATGTACCCCCAGGGCATAACTTACAATCCTTGCCCTGAGAGCTGTGGGCAGAGTGCCATCCTCAAAGACATAATTTCTGAACCTTTCAACTACGTTGAACAAAATGCCTATCTCAAAATTTTGATTGGAGGTTTTTGGGAAAATGGTGGGCGTGAGAGCGGGGTTAGTTGCCCTCCGATCACTTTCGACTATTAAAAAGGGACTAGCCCTCTCAATTTCCAATCGAATTAGCCATTTTTGAAGTTTCTACGACAACTCTTTCTATAAAAATCTTATATGCCCCCAGGGCATAACTTATAACCCTTGCCCTGAGGGCTGTGTGTGGGGGGGGTCATCCTCAACGACCTAATTTCCAGAACTTTCAACTACGTTGAACAAAATGATACTGATTTGTGGTAGTTGTATGGTTGGTAGATTGTTTGATTCTATTTTTGTTCATTTTTGGTTTAACAGAGTTCTTTACTTTTTTTGAAAAACTTATTTTGTGGAAAGATTTAGGTGCTCCTTTGTTTATATATTTAACCAGCAAGTAAGCTTTAAATGTTTTACTTCACTCAAAAAGATTTTAGGCCAAGATTTGTTTTTCAATTGAACAGTATGGGAATCTATGGTTTGTTATTAGAACAATTTTTTACCTTTTTTCTCAGGGAAGGAGTCTACCGTGTTTCTTTTTAATCTGGTTTTGAAAATTGTAGATTTTAGCATTGATGTCATTGGCTCCAATGAGTCAGTTTTAATTTGTAATTCAATGCGGTATATAAAGTAAAAAAAAAACAGTTTTTTTCTTTTTTTTTTGTAAGAGGATTCAATTACGGTACTGAAAAAGAACGATTAAAACTGGAAAGAGATTTCATTAACAAACAAAATGGTAATTTCTAGGGGGCAAGAGGATTGGTGGCATGTAGAAAGGATGCATATTCGTGGTAGACCAAATCCAGGGTAGAATTTCTTTTTCTGGTTGGTACTTTTGTTAGCTTCCCCAGGTAACTAATTATGTTTGCTTGCTTTGGAATAAAAAAAATTCACCAGCCATTCATTCACTAGTACTGATGGAGAGCTTAAAATTTTGCTTATTGTAGATATTGGTGAGTGGCTTGCTCTTGGAATTTGGTTTGCTGACTTTTAAAAATTTAATCTGGCTAATTTTAGATTTTATTTGTCATTTCTGTTGGTTTTTCGAGTTGTTTGGTTTTTATATTATGAAATCTTCCAATTTTTGGTTTTAACCTTTTTTTTCTATTGTCCTTCTGCGTTGTTTGGTTTTTTGTCTGAGTTGTCTTCTCTATATTTTTTGGTATTTTTTTCGTAAATTCTCTGATAGCGCTGAAGAAGGGAGGCGGTTGCCCTCCCAAAATATTTCCTATTTTCGTCCAGTATTTTTATTGACCTTAAAAACTCTATTTTTAAAATTTATTTCTTCAAATTTGTTTTTGCAACTTAGAGTTAGTTGAGTTAGGTCAATGATACTTACAGGAATGGATCTAGAGGTGGAATTATGCTCCAAAAAGTATTTACAAGCTCTTATATCCATGTACTCCTTCCATATTCATAATGCAAGATTGTACAGAATCTATAACTGTCTTAAATCTCGAAAAAAAAAAAAATGTTTCCATAATCTTAGCTTGTGTTTACCTTTATTTGATTTTCGGTTTCTAAAACACAATTCATATGGTTTGAGCAGGATTTTAAGCCAAAGGTAAAAGGCCCAAAACACTTTTTTTTGGTCTTGTTTGTTCTGTAAATATATTTATACAAGGTTTCCCAAGGTTTATCAAAGGTATTTGTCCTTTAAATGGGGAATGAGAGTTAGCAGAAACTTGAAAAGACCTTGACAGGATATAGGCTCAAGAAAACCTAACTCATACAATAGCAAAATAGCTAGCAAAGATGGCAAAAACTCATCACTTAGAATTTTACTGTGCTGACTTTTGTCACAAAACATAGTCATAGCAATCATTGTTCAAAAAATGCTTTTAATTTGTTTTTAATTACCTGTTTACATGAATATTAAAAACCCCATTCATAAATGGTTCATATTTTAAGTAATTTCTGGAAGTTTCTGTAAGTTGCTGCTGTGTGTTTCACTAGTGACATCTACATTGGAGCTTTGTGTAGTAGATATGAATTTTGGGAATCTTAGTTCATGATTGCTTTAATAAACTAGCCATAATAACCACAAAAGAGTAATACTATTTGTTCCTCCATTTACCATTCTTTCCAAATATAATATGTGCTACTGGGACAGTTGCTTCCCAGCTTCCCTATCCCAAAAAGATCCGTGGATATAGCCCTAGGCTTCATACAAAAGATGTTTTCTTTAACTGACATTATGAACCGACTACTGATGAGAGATAAATGACTTGCTTGACTTAGGTCTCCTGCCTGGTGCTACTCGGCGTAAAGAATGACGTCTGCCTCCTCCATTCACTTTGGTCCATTGCAAGGATTTGCGCTTCACTTGGTCTGATATTTGCCATTGCTAGGAACTCGGATACGCTGTCGGACCATCGCTTCTTTGGTCGGCCACGAGATCGCTGCCAATCGGCTTTGACATGGTCAAAGTTGAAAATCATCTTTGCAGGTAAGTGCAGGGGCATTCGAAGAAGATATCCAAACCACCGTAAGGTCCGCTCGGCTGGCTGAGTAGAAAAACGGGACTGCTTGGTGAGATGCAGCCGCTTCTGGTTACTCACATAGTCTACCCACCGTAGACCATCTATCCTTCTCAGACTCTTCGACTGGAATCCATCGATGGCCATTAGGGTTGTGGCTGATGCTTGCCAAGTCTCAGCTCCATAAAGCATCACAGAACCGACGAGGGCGTTGAAAATTCGAAGTTTGGTTGAACGACTGATATTCATTTTTTTGCCAAAGGTGACGGTTCAACCTGCCCATGGCAGAAGACACCTTGGATAGTCTTGCTTGCAGCTTGGGGAAAAGGTAGCCATCTGAAAAAATCATGGATCCCAGGTAGGTAGACTTTTCGACAACTTCTATGCTAGTTGTTGTGTGCAGACAGACTGGAGAAATGACATCAGGTCTATGGGCATAATTTTCGTTTTGTTCCAGTTTATCTGCAGTCCCACAATTGTGGCCTCTTCATATAAGATTTGAAGCGCTTCCAGCAACTGATCCATGGAGTCCACTAGGATGGCCAGGTCGTCAGCAAAATCACAATCTGAGACGACGCGATCTCCAAACTTGAGATGTGAATTCGTCTTTGTCATAACATAGTCTATGTTGACATTGAAGAGCTCTGGGGCCACTGCACATCCTTGACGCACCCCTGTCGTGATTCGGAAGAATGGGCTGCGCCGGCCATTGACTTGAACACAGCTCTCTGTGTCATGGTGTAAAGCTTTGAAAAATCTGCAGTATTTCTCGGGGAGGCCAGTCCCTGCTAAAATCTTCCAAAGTGCCTCTCGGTCCACTGAGTCGAACGCAGCACGGAAGTCAACGAAGGCAAAAAAGCCTTCTAGCGGAACTCCGTGACTTTTTGTATTATATGTCTAATCGTGAAAATCTGCTCGATGGCGGAACGGTCCGACATAAAAGCAGCTTGTTCAGGTTGCCAATTCCCACGAAGTATATTCCGACAACAATCCAGCACAACCATCAAAACAAGTTTTCCTGGGAATGACAGCAGAGTTATTCCATGGTAATTTGAACAGTCTTTCTAGAGCCTTTTCTCTTCTTCTCCTATATTATCTAAAATACTCATTACCTACAGGCAGATTTTAAGATCAAAAGACGTTATGTGCAACCCTAGTTTTCAAAACATGTTATTTGCAACATCTTAGGAATAATTGTTACAATAACTAAAAGTGTTCTCACTCTGATATACCTAATCTATTCTGCAGAAAAAGCTACTATGAGACTTGGAATCTATTCATAGTTAAGTATTGAGGTAATTCAAAAGAAACAGTATGTTGCCGCTTTATCAGAACAACATAGCTGGAACACCTAGGGGATTGCTATGAGGACTAAGTTGAAACATTTGAAGATTTTTAGGGGGCCAAGTGCACCTCCAGTTTGGATCTTGAGGGGGGGGGGGCAGATCACTTTTGCCTCATATCCGCCTAAAATGTGTGGGATTATAAACCCATGTGGTACTAGAATCTAGTGTTGGGCGATATTCAATATCAATATTGATATATCGGAGCAAATATATAAATGTAAATATCGATATTGAAGACAATATTTAAATTTTTTTTACTATTTTCAACTTTTTCTGCTATCTACTGCTAAACGTCCAGCAGAAAAGATCCAACATAAAATATTGTTTCGAAAATGGCCAAGAAGAAGAACAATGATGTATTCAATCTATTGACTCATAGAAGCTGATACACATCATACATACCTGTATCCTTAAGTTGGCATAGCCTATTCTCAAACTAAAAGTATGTTTAGTAAGGGTGGACTTTCAAATGTTGCTGAGGGCTTTTAAAGAGCTTGGCTGCATAAAAGCCTTCTAGGCTTATAGGCTTCGCTCAGATCCCATCTGTCACGATTGTCACATATCTTGATCCGCGTTTCATGAAAATGTACATTTCCCCTGGCAATCTTCTCCAAGTTGAGTGTAAAATAGAGAGAGATATGGATTTGGCCTTTGTGGCTGCTGAGTCTGTATCAATAGATGCAACCGATGTGAAAGTCCTTGTGATTCAGCCAAGTCAGTATGTGGGGAGTGCATGGTGAAGTTTCAGTAGGCTATGCATGCTTCGCCAGCAGCCCAATTTATAAAGCCTCTGCAGATTTTCAAAAGGGGGTCTTTAGTTCCAAGAAGTATTGTTCCTTTCACGTAGTGGAAGTCTTGTAATATGGGTCTCAGAAATATGTATACAGGGTGATCTTGAAATTAATGTCCATGCCCACCACCAGTGTCCCTTCTGAGAGTGTTTTCCAAGGCTAGTTAGTTAATTAAACAGTTTGTGGTAGCGACCTGTAGGTAACGAGCAACTTGGCCCAATAGTAACAGAAACTCTAAAAAATGGGATTTTTATAACAACATATACATCAAAAGAATTGCCTTTTTATGCTAATTCCAAATATTTAAAATTCTTTTAAGTTTAATGTACCCATCAAAAGCTACAAGCCTGAAAAAAATTGTGTGATTTTTGACAATGGGGAGAAACACCCTGAAAAACTCAAGGAATCTTAATGAAAAGTAGACCATCAGATTCAGCATATCATAGAACCCTACTGCAAAGGTTTCAACCTCCAAGCTGCAAAATTGAGGAATTTTGTATTATTTGTTAGAAGAAAGATCAGAAATGCATGTTTATTTTTTTTTTTTTTTGCCAGGGTGATCGTATCAAATCTATGGTCGGGATATGCCTTATTCAAATGAAAATTAAAAGTTCTAGTTCCCCTTTAAAGTGACAAAAATATTGGAGGGCAACTAGCCCCCCTCACATGCCCTTTTTTCCCGAAGTCATCAGACCAAAGTTTTAAGATATTCATTTTGTTCACCATAACTGAAAGATCAAATAAATCTGCCTCTGGGGATGATATGACCCCTCACAACCTGGGTGAAGGGCTGTAACTTATGAATTTTGCCTATTGTTTATGTATAGTATTTTTTTATTTGTAAGTAAACATACATTTTTCAGGGAGGGAGAATTTTCCATGGGGGGATTTTCCACAAGGAGAGTTTTCCATGGGCAGAGTAGTTTCCAGACATGAACTTACAAGGGGGAATTTTACACAGGAGAATTTGACAGAGCTCCTATACGAAATTTGTCCTACTTTCTCTTTGCTGATTCAATTTTTCATGTAGAGATGTTCCAGGGAAATTGTCATGACTCCCCACGGTGCCTGGGGGGAAGGGCTATAAGTTATGGATTTTGCCTATTGTTTATATAAATTATTCAGTATTTGGAAGTAAACAGACATTTTTTAGGGAGGGAGAATTTTCCGCGGGGAGATTTTCATGAGAAGAATTTTCCATGGGAAAAGACGTTTGAATTTACAACAGAGAACATTGCATAGGAGAATTTACCAGAATTCCTATGTTATTCTCTTTGCTGATTCAATTTTACATCTAGAGATGTTCCATGGACATTGTCCAGGGAAAATTTTAAGTGAGGTTTAAATTATCTGGGGGACTTTTCCATGGGAGGGAGGGATTTCCAACTGGATAAATTCTCCATGGGGAAGTTTTCTGTGGTAAAATTTCTTCATGGCGGAATTTTCTGCAGGAGAATTCTCCACAGGAGAAATTTTTCACGGGAGAATATTTTGAAGGAGAAACTTTTTATTTGGAGTATAGAATTTCCAGGAAAAATTTCTTATTGAGGGGTTTTTTCTGGCATACTTTGAAAAAACATTAAAAATTAAACGAAAAACAAGTCTTTTTTCAAAAGAAAGTAGGCTAAAGAAAATTTTCAAGGCAAAATGGTCTACAAGAAAATTTCTGGGTGGAATTTTCAGCAGGGATGGATTTCTCATGGGGGAGGGAGATTTTACACAGAAGTAAATTTCCATGGAGGAATTTGCTGGTGGAGGGAGGAATTTTCCACAGAGGAGAGAGGCAGATTTCCAGCATTATTTGACAACAATTAGAAATTAAATTTAAAAAAAAAGTTTTTTTTTAACTCAAACTAAAGAGGAATGTTGAAACTTAAAAGGAAAAGAAATCACACTGCATATGACGGGAGATATACCCTCCTCAATACCTTGCTCTGTATGTGGAAGCTCGACTTTTTGTCCCAAACAATTCCTGAAACACAAGGGCTATGAAATTAGAATAAGAAGCTTTTTAAAAATACTAGAAAAAACACATAAGAGGGGCATCCCTCTCACAAAAGGAATAATTTCTGTTCATTTCAAGTTTTCATGCTGAACCTTAATTTCAGTTGAAAAAACTTGTTTTTTTTTTATTTGATCACTGAGGGTAGAACCAATTATCAGGGGAAAACATTGACATGTTGCTGATATTGAATAGCCAAAATTGGCCAGTAGCTTATTTTTTTCATATTGAGCCCAAGTAATTTCAAATCTGGATTTTTATGATATTCCTTTATGTAACCAAAGTTTGTTTTTATTGTTGGATTTTACATTATTCAAAGTTAAGAAAAAAAATTGTGCAAAACTCACTTTAATTACAATTTTTATTTAACTTTGGCAAAGCCAAGACTTAATCAGAATAAAAAACTGTTCAGAAATATTGAAATCAATATATCAATTATCAAATATCAAAAGTGAAAACATTGATACATCATTTAATCAAATTATAGCCCATCACTACTAGAATCTATTTGTAGTGATACATCACTACACTAACACTAACATATCATACATCATATGACCCTATTTGTACCCAGGCAATCAAAATAATGTATCTATATTATCAGTTGACCTAGGATTTTGACCAGGAAAAGAGGCAAAGGGACATCAAATATTGCTGGTGGTAAAAATTGATTGGTCTCCAATCCACCTAAACATTTTTGTACTATAAGCCCCTACAAAACTAGGAATCTATACACAGATAAGTAGCAGGGTAAAGCAAAAGACAGTATGTGTTGCCAGGTTATCAAAATAACATATTTGCTATATATCTGGGAATGGCTGTAGAGGTTGAGTTGGCACATAGGAAGCACAACAAGAAAAACAATTAAATAAATAATTTTTGACTGTCACAAAAGATGTCTATTGCTTTGAAAAGGGGAAATTTAAATTCATGACAAAAAAAAATCTAATGATGAAAGAGGATACCAAGAACTAATCAAATCAATCTGAACTATAACTTCTCAATGTAATTATCCAAGAAGTAGAATATAAAATCAATGGGCAATTCTCATCACAATAAAGAAACAACTGACAATGAAATAGAAAAAAAAAACAAATGAAAAAGAACTCAAGTATTCTGCTGAGAAACAATCCTTTTATTGGCAATCAATGCATTTTCATTTAGTTTTACTTAACTTAATCCCTTGTTAATTTTGCTGCAATGAGTTACTTTTTTTCAATAGTTTTTTTTTTTAAATTAAATCATAAACTGAAGCAATCTATAACCTACCTGTATCTCTAGTAATTAACAAATCTTTAAAAACCTCTTGGCTTTTTTTCTGTTTCAATGGGTTTGCTTACCCATTGCATAAAACCTTTATCATTAGAACCACCTGTCAACTTCCTCAAACTAACTAAAATGCCCATGATGAAGAAAGAAATAGTCTATCAGTACAGAAAAAATCTCAGGGGAATTTCTAAATTTGAGAGCTTTATTTATGGAATTGCAGTTCTTAATAAATTGTTCCACAAATTGTTTGTGAACTTGGCCAATATTGAACTTGCTACAAGACAGTGGCGGATCCAGGAGGCGCGCACCCCCCTAGCGTAGTCTAAAGTAGTGTAATTTACTTAATTAATGCAAAATTGCATTAATTAAACTTGCTCCAAATGAAAGATAATTAAATAAAACCATTTTATTTCTCCCCCCCCCCCAAAAAAAAAAAATCATGGATCCGCCCCTGCTACAAGAGCAAGGAACACTATACAGTTGCTGCAAGATTTATCATTCCCAGAATTTAGAGGGCTATCCACAGGTCTAACTGGTATGAAACATGCCTCAATGTTATATCTAAACAAAGGTCATTTAACTTTTTCACCAAGCCCTGGTATGGTGCATAAGATGTAACCAGCCTCTTATGGGGGGCTAAGGGGGCCTAGAATTCTGAGCTGGAGGGAGGGGGCAAATGTATATCAAAAGACACTATATGTGTTCAGCTTCTAAAATTAGATCAAATTGAAACTTTCAGAGTGTTGGGGGTGGTGGTAGGAGGGGCAAGGATACTTCAAATTTTGTGTTTAGGAGGAAGGGATAAAGGGAATAATTTTTTTTATATCCAGCTTTAAGTCTTTAAAACTAGAAGCTTGTGAATAAGAAAGGAACACAGAAAACGGTATACATACCTAGTTTGTCACAAAAGATTTTTTTTTGAAAGTTTCAAACTTATATCCATAAGCCCTGAGTCAATGGGACCCCTATATAAAGAAAAAACTAGAAAAACAATTTGGTTTTGCCCAAAAATGGGTCATAAACATTCTTTTTGATCAGCCAGGACTCATGATATTATTGTCAGCATCTTTCTTAAAAGAAATGGAGGTAATTTGTGCACAGTATGGGATGCACCTGATGAGCTGAGTCACTATCCTCATTGATCAGTGTCAACAGGATTTGTCCTTATTGCATGCAAGTGCAAATTAAGGCAATTTAAAGTAACACAAGTTCCAAAATCCAAAACAGGCCTGGCTTTAGCCTTACATTACCTTAGAAAGACTGTACAGGAGTGGAGTTATGGTCCATTTGATGAAACTAAGGCTTGAATTTGCTTTTGTTATCACTTGTTGCCAGTGTCCATGGAACTTTACTTTTTCATTAATCAGTACTCTTAGATCTCTTTTTTCAGGACTTGTCTTTAGTATTGAGTTTGACAGGGAGTTAGGATTGAACATGCTACATTGAAGATGGAAATTGTTGCTACCAAAGTGAAGGACACTGCACTTCAAAATGTTAAATTCAAACAGCCAATGTTTGGATCTTATAACGTGCCCATGTTTGGATCTTATAATGGTCACTCAGCAGTTTTTGTTGATTTACAGGCCCAAACAGTTTGTAGTCATTAGCATAGAGAGCAATGCCAATTTTGTTATTGTTCACCATATCATTGATGTATGTGGAAAACAGGACAGGGCAGCCTTGGCATAGTCAAATAAAATCAAGATTACAGGGATTCCTTTATCTAGGTAATCTGTTATGATGCTGAATGTCTTAAAGAGACAAGTCTCAACTGATTTACCTGGCTGAAAGCTGTGTTGGTCAGGGGACAGTATGTTATTATTAAGGAGATGAGTCAGGATCTCAACATTCACAATCCATTCAAATATTTTTGAAACCAGTGAGGTCAGACTGATGGGTCTCCAAAGGTAAAGTGAAGCAAAGCACTCAAAGAAAGCAAAGGCTATATAATTGTCTTAAAGAAGTGTTAAGAATTTTTTGTAACCATCTTTTGGTAGTAAATAATAAGGAATAAGATGTCACCTGTCCCCTTTGGGGCTAAAAATTGAATTTGGAAAGGAAGCAATTAGTAGGTTATATTTGTAAAGAGCACAAAAAGATGAATTGGGTGGTTTGTTCATCTTCTAACCAGCTAAGTAATGTAAAAGATTGTGTTAGTTTACATTCAGGCCATTCAAATGAAAACACTACAAAAATCTGAAAATAACTTTAAATTCCTAAAATATTTACTTATATAATTCCTAAAAGCACTCCATTTTACTTAACAGCCACCCCTCATCCCTAATGTGTAAATCTATAGCCAAGATTATATACATTCAATGAATTGTGCCATACATCACTCTTTTATTCAAATAGAGTTAACAGCAAGGAAACAACATCAACAAAATCAAGAAATACAAAAATGCATGGGGATTATATAATTTGAGCTATATATTTGCACACTGGGGTGGGGGGGCAGAGAGTTAAGCTAAAGTGAAGTGCTTTTAGGAATAATAGGCTATAAGTAGCCTATTTTAGGTTTTTCTTAGTGTGTTTTTTATAGAATTTTATAGTGTGTCCTTTTGAATGGGCCAACTAATAAATGGTAAATTTTTGGCAGTTCATATTATTGACTTACAAATAAAGAAAACATACCACTTGATGCCTTTTTTTATGCTTATTACAAATACAATAATCATTTTTGTTGGAAATGAATTTTACCCCCTTATATATTTATATCAATTCAGGGTACATATTTGCACTTTACAGGGGGGGAGGGGGGGGGTAAAGTTTATTTCTGATGCAAATGAGAGGTAAGTTTAAATTTTACCCCCCACCCCCCTAATGTGCAAATATATACCATGAATTGGTATATATAGGGGTGGGGGTAAAATTCAATTCCAACAAAAATGAATATTATATTTGTAATGAGCATAAAAAAGGCATTGAGTGGTATGTTTACTTTTTTTTAAGTCAATAATATGAACTGCCAATAATAATTTACTTCCATTTTCTCATCAGCCCCTGGCACAACAACAGAATGCTGCAGTTTACAAATTAGAGCTACAAAATTATGCTTCCTCTCACACAGTAAGCACTAGGAGAGTTCAAACCAAAAATGTGTATCTAAATATTATCAGCATATTTCAATTTTCTATAGCCCACATTTATTAGAAGAAATACGCTAGCCTATGCAAGCAGTTAATCTCCTCCTAGGCCTACAGCCTAGGTAAAATCTAATCTTCTGTAAATAAAATTTTAAGCACATGGAGTTTAAGAGAGATAAATCAAACTGAGCTCCAACAAGATTATCTATTTAAAGGGTAAAATTCTACTTTAGCTACTTTTGGCTACCTTGGAAAGAGGTTAGGTTAGGAAAATGAAACTTTCGGGGATGGGTCTACAGGCTAAAGTATGTCCCAGGAAGGTAATTTGAAGCACCTACCTCCACTCCTTCTCTCTCTAGAGGGCCCTGACCTTTGATGACATTTAAAAATCTATGTGTTATAAAATCAAAACCTTGCAAAATAAATCTTCTGCTTTAATGAAGTACAACAAAATTGTCTCAGCTTTGCAACTTTGCTTAATCCCAATTTATAAGGTTTTAAAGATATGCAAATATATTTCCTAAATTCTGAAAAAAAACATTGATATGGCTTAAAATTCTACTCAAATAACAGGAATTGCATTTTCATAACTAAAGCCAGAGAAAAAGGGTAAATAATAATAATAACATTTATTCACCCACCATCTACAAGAATAGATTATAGTGGAGCACTACAAAAAAAAAAGAAAGAAAAAGAAACCAGCTTCAAAAATATTAAGATACAACACTCATTGTAATTCACAACACTCAAACAAATGCAGGTGAGAAATGTTGTCTGTCCAATTTAACTTTTAGCACTGAATTATTTCAAATTCTAGACCATTGTTGGATGATATTTCTCAAGGTGGGAATTCCTATAATGCTTTGGTATGAATGAATGAATGAATGGTTTTTATTTCCCATCATAAATAACACAAGGTTACACAACGGAGTATTGAAAAAAAAAGAAAAAAAAAGAGAAAAAGAAAACGCAATAAGAGAAACAACAAGACTTCAATAACAATCTATATACAGCATACTAAACTCTTATTCAAACTAGCCTACGATAGCTCGGTACATATCATGATCAGGATTGAGCGAACGCCGAAATCGAACGATTGGCTCAGTAGCTGCAGTAGGCGGGTCCACAACGCTGTAATTTTTCGAAACTCTTGAGTTTCTCTCCCATGGCGGAACACTTAAAAGATACTTTGCATACTTATAGTAAACCCGACGGACTGAGCGCTTATCTGTTTCGGTGAAAAGAGACCAAAACGGCGAGAGTGACAGAACATGCGGGATAACGAACACGGAATAGAGCCTTCCGAGTATACGGCGGTTATACATACGTTTGCAGGGTAGAAGTAGTCCGTATGCTTTGCGTGCCTTTTCTGAAAAATGCTCAACCAGTGCTTCACGAGTAAACCGCAGATCTGAAGCGATCGGAAGTCCAAGGTAAGTGAGAGATGGCTTTCAGCTCACCGCAGTATCGCCTAGGAGCACGCTAATTCGGGTCGAATCTTTCGCGTTGCGAAGAAAAACAACTACTTCACTTTTGGCAGCATTAAAAGCTAGCCCAATCTTAGCATATTCATCACTCAATATATTGTAGTTATCCTCAACCCTTGAAACAGACCTACTTATGTTAAGTATATCATCAGCGTAATTGATGAGCAACATGTCTATACCTAGATATATGCAGCACGTTTTGGCAGATTCTTGAGGGACGATAATACTGTTGTTGTATAGAGGAGGGGAAGTAATGGAGCCTTGCCGGATACCTTTACAGACAGGTATAACTACGGTGGATACCACCATACCGCGATGAGTGGCGACTTTAATCTTCACTCTCAGCCTCCTATACATGCTCCTCCATACAACAACAACCGAACGGTCAACTCCGCGTTTACAAGCAGAACTAAGTATATGTGCGTGGATACTGGAGTCAAATGCTCTACGCACATTGTGGCTTGCTAGAACAAGTGTATCATTATTATCGTGAGCACTGAGCAAAAGATTAGCTATCAACGAATGAACATGCTCGCGACTAGTACCACTCTTAAACCCAAATTGCGAATCGGGAGTATAACAAGCATTGTTATACTCAACCGAAAAACCGAAAACAAGCATTTCCATGAGTTTGCAGAATACCGGCGTAACAGTTATCGGGCGGTATGATGAACAGTTCCTGGGATCATTCCCTTTTTTGGGAACTGGTGTAACGACGCCAACACAGAAAACATCGGGGACAAGACCGCAGTTAAAGATCATCTGGTACATAAGAGCAAGGTGATTTAACACATTATCACCCCCAATAGCCAGATGCATTCCACAAATATTATCATCACCTCGAGAATACTTCTTTTTCAGTTTAGATAGCATATGACGGATACTAGAGACAGTAACAACGAACCCGACACTTTGTTCATTGGATGCTAGGAGGGAGTTGAGCTCTTTTTCGAACTCTTTCTCGAGAGCCTTGTTCGGCAGTGAAAATTCGGCGGTGAAATATTTATTCCAATCACTTCTTCTTCTTCTAATTCACAGCAGGCGGGCTATTCAGTTGGTACTATTTAGCCCTCTTCTTTTTGCTTCACTCTGTGGGCTACAGAGCTACTGTCTCGGTTGTCTCTTATTTTAGATATTCTCAGATATCTTTCAGTAGATCTTTTGACTCAAGGAGTTCAAATATAAGATGATAGATATTGATTTCTGTGCTCTGTGTGCAGGTATAGTTGGCTAAGCTCTTGGCTGATAGTGAGATTTTGTGGTGTTTGAAGTATTTTAACAGTTTACAAAGCAAGGTATGTTGTGCAGACGTCAGCATATTACATTCAAACAGGCAATGGTCAATTGTTTCATTATTCATATTACAATGCCTGCAAAGAGGGGACAGGGGAATTGAACCACTTGAATTAGAAAGCTTATATGAGAATGCAAGGAAATTTAGTCCATTTGTTCCAGAACGAATTCTATGATAGATTTTAGAAAGATACTTATTGGGAAAGGGGGAAAGGATAGGATTAATCTTATTTAAATTAATATCTGATAGCCTCCATCGGAAAATATCTCTAATTGGGATTGGTCTCCCACTTGGCTGGTCAATATTTATAGCATTTTTAGCTATTTCATCAACCTGATGATTACCACTTATGCCAGAGTGGCTAGGAATATACTGAAAATAAGTTTTTATGCCACTTGAAGCAAGATTATCAATAATACTGAGACAATGATAAGTGTCAATGTCCAACTTATATTGTGGAGCTGAGGCCAGCAACTCAAGGCTTGATAAAGAGTCGGAATAGATGATAATATTATTCGAATTTACAATCAAAGGTTGGTTTTGCTTAAGGTGTTCTAATGCCATGATTATGGCATTTAACTCAGCAGACATTATAGATAAATTATTAAATAATCTCTCACCCATTGCAATTTTCAGGTGAGGAAGGAAAATACCACTTGCAACCTTCTCATTCATTTTTGACCCATCAACAAATATTTGGAAGTGATTTTTATAGGTAATTGTATTAAGTTCTGCAAATTTTTTCTGGACAAAAGCAATGGGGGTTAAATCTTTATTCCATTTTGAAAATTCAGTATTTATTATGGGAAATGACCAATTCCATGGAGGGGATTGGGGGAAAGTAGGTGCAATAGAATTTGCTGGTACAGGGAACTTCTTTTGAATATTGGCATACTCATCTGCAATACCTCTATACATGGCTGGATTTCTTAACCAATTATGTAATGTGTGTGAGCTATTTGATTCAATTTTTGTAAGATGTTTTATCAAGAGAAAGCTACGTCTCTCCCTTATTGTTGTTAATCCACTCTCCATAAGCAGAAACTTGGTGCTTGTGGGTTTCCTAAGACCAAATATGAGACGTATTATATCATTTTGTGTTGTTTCAATTTTTTGCATCTGGGTCTTTGCACATGCACCATAGAC
>JAQQPU010005160.1:37410-48606 GCA_029168905.1 Artemia sp. Kazakhstan ARC1039 | reverse complement strand
CCCCAAACACATCCAATCAAAATTTTGAGATAGCCATTTTGTTCAGCATAGTTGATTTCCAGATAGAAAATATGTTTTTGAGGAGGACACTCCCCCACAATCCTCGGGACAAGGGTTTTAAGTTATTCCCTGAGAGCATATGAGAACGATGTTGGCATAAGGTACGTTTATTTGTTGTTTTTTTTTTCCTTTAGAGCTGGGCACTTCATATGGATGTGGTCGTCGTAGAAACTTCAAAGGGGGCTCATTCAATAGAAATTGAGAGTTCTATTGCCCTTTTTAATAGTCGAAAGTGATTGTAGGGCAACTAGCCCCCCCCCCCCCCTACACCCTTCATTCTCCAGAACACGTCCAATCAAAATTTTGAGATAGTCATTTTCTTCCACATAGAAAATATGTTTTTGAGGAGAACACTCTCCCACAACCCTCAGGGCAAGGGTTTTAAGTTAAGCCCGGGGGCATATAAGGTTTTTATAGAAGACGTTGTTGTAGAAACTTCAAAACAGGCTCATTCGTTTGCATATAAGGTTTTTATAGATAGAGCTGTCATAAAACTTCAAAAGGGGCTCATTCAATTCGAAATTGAGAGGGCTAGTGCTCTTTGTAATAGTCAAAAGTGATTGGAGGGTAACTAACCCCCCTCTCACGCCCACCATTCCCCCAAATACATCCAGTCGAAATTTTCAGAAATCCATTTTTTTCAACGTAGTAGAAAGTTCTGGAAAGTAGGTCTTTGAGAATGACAACCCCCCCAAGCACTCAGGGCAAGGGTTGTAAGTGATGCCCTGGGGCATATAAGATTTTTATTGAAAGTTTTGTTGTATAAACTTCAAAAGGGCTCATTTGATTGGAAATTAAAAGGGCTAGGGCCATTTTTAATAGTTGAAAGTGATTGGAGAGCGACTACCGCCCCTCTCACGCCCACCATTTCCCCAAACACATCCAATAAAAATTTTGAGATAGCCATTTTGTTTAACGTAGTTGAAAGTTCTGGAAATTCGGTCTCAGAGGATGACAACCACCCTAACAGACCTTAGGATAAGGGTTGTAATTTATTCCCTGGGGGCATATAAGGTGTTTATAGAACGCGTTGTCGTTTCCAAAAGGGCTCATTCGATTGGAAATCAAAAGGCCTAGTGTCCTATTTAATAGTCGAAAGTGATTGGAAGGCTTGAAATTTTTATAGTAAAGATCGATGTGGATATAATGTATTATTTTTTGTTGTTGCTGTTGTTGTTTAGAGCAGGGCACTTCATATCGAAGGACTTGTCGTGGGAACTTCGAAAAGGGCTCATTCGATTGAAAATAGAAAGGGCTGATGCCCTTTTAATAGTCGAAAGTGATTGGAGGGGAACTAATCCCCCTTCCATTCCCACCCTCCCATTTGCCCATTATGTTTAAAAACTAAATGTTGCCTTAAGATTAAATCAAAATGCACTGTGATAATGCTAATTCCCAATAAGGCATCTCAGCAGTATCCCAAAAACGACTGATGGTATTATGTTCAAACTTTCGGGGCTACTTCTGCTCTTAAAATTTAACCAAATTAAAATAGTGTAAGTGTATCCAAACTATCAAAGAAAGTAAACAGATTTTTTTGCAAATGGTATCAAGTTTTCCATTTCAGGTCAAATAGAGGAGGTATGAAACTAAATTAAACAGTACTATTTGTTTCCAGATTTTCAAAAGGGTGTATGTTGTTAAAAATTGCTGAAATTTTTTCTCCAGCATACAAATAGCATGGCAAACTATAAAGTCTTAAAAAACGAAAAGATTTAAAGTATTATTTTCTTTTTCCCTGAAAAGACTATGTCAATATAAAACGAACAGAAATGATTAAAAAAACTTTTTCCACAAACTAAGTTTTTCAAAGAAAAGTAAAGAACTCCATTAAACAAAAAATGAGCAAAAATAAAGTCAAATAATCTATCAAGCGTGAAACTACCACAAATCAGCAACGATGAATAAATGAAACCCAAAACGAACAGAAATTACAATAAATAACCGAGTCAAACTCAAAATGAGCAGAAATTAACATAAGTTGGGCGCAAAACCCCTATGCCTTCCCAAGGCCAGAACAAAATTTGCACTTTACTGAAAAAATACAAATGAATGTGCATTGTCAGTTTAATATAGATATACTGATATTTAGTAATCAAAATGTTAATATTTTTTGATTTATTAAAGTTATAAAAGTAAAAACATTTATATTTTTTCAGTGAAAAAGAAGTCAAAGCTTCTCCACGTAAACCTTCTTAAAAAGTACCACAGGACAAATCCAAATGAAATCTTATTTATTCAAACAGACAACTATGTGGACACAAGTCTGGAAGAGATGACGGACTACAAGGGTACAGGAAATGACAGAGACTTCGAATAAGTCCTCCAGACATCCATAAGTGGAATTTTGAGTCATGGTCGGAGAAAGGATTTAGCTAAAATCTTGAGATAATACAGAACGACCCTTTTGGACAGACCTGGGAAGACCAATCTTGTGATGCATGAGATGGATACAAGCAGTAACCCACCAGTGCGGAAAAAACGTTATCGAGTTCCAGCAGCAAAACAGCACCTGGTAGAAACTAAAGTGGCTAAGATGCTGCAAGAAGGAATTATAAGACCGTTGGAAAGTGATTATGCATCACTGATAGTACAAGTACCAAAGGCAGATGGGACAGTGCGGTTTTGTACTGACTATTGGGAACTAAATAAAATTTCAAGGCAGAATTGTTACCCAATACCTTGCACAGATGAGATCCTTGAGAGAATGGGAATGGCTAAATTCATCAGCAAGCTAGATTTAACTCAAGGATATTGGCAGATAAAAATGCACCCTAATAGCATACACAAGACAGCATTTGTGACATCAAATGGTCTATATGAGTTTCTCGTAATGCCATTTGGGATTCAAGGAGCAAATGGACGATTCAAAAAGCTCACGGATCATGTTCTCAGAGATTTGAAAATTTTGTAGCAGCCACATCGACGATATTGTGATCTTCAGTGACACTTTTCAGGGCCCCCTGCGACATATCAAATGGTGCTACAGAGATTGCAGTCAGGAGGGCTGACAGTAAATCCAAGGAATTGCAGGTTTGGGGATACAGAAGCAAAGTTTTTTGGAACATACAGGAGGAGGTGGAGTTGTTAAGCCATTGACAAACAAGGTCCAGGGGATCGTCGATTATCCAAGGCCCCTTTCAAAAACAGATGTTTGAGCATTTATGGGACTAGTTAGATACTATGGTCCCTTTATCCAGAATTTCACAGCTTTGGACACAGCAGACGCAAGAGGCAAAGGACTGGGGGCAGTCTTGACCCAGCAGACTGACAGGGAGGAACATCCTATCGGCTTCATTAGCAGGAAACTGACACCCGCTGAGAGTCGATACTCCACAATCAAGAAGGAGACACTAGCAATAAAATGGGCAATATCCAAGTTCCACTACTTCCTGGTGGGTCATCATTTCTTTGTCAAAACTGACAGTGATCCGTTACAGGGGCTTCATGTGATGTTAAATTAGAACAAGAAATTAGCTAAGTGGATTCTTGCCCTACAAGCATGTGATTTCACCATTAGTAGCCATCCAGGGGTTGTCAACGCAAATGCTAACGCCCTGTCAAGATATCAGGAATAGGCAACCCCTCCTTGTTTTGTAAATACTGTACATACATTTTTCATTGCAGGATCCAGAACAAATCGTTGTCGCAGAGAATATAGATCCGCTGGAGCACCTGTATGGATTCACCTACGGTGAGGTAATCCAGTTGCAAGTAGCAGACCACACACTACAGTATTACGTAGAACTGGCGGTGTTTGAAATAACGGATCCAAGTGACGCAAAATACGCATGGGATGAGCAAGGAATCTTACGAAGGTTCTTCAACGATCAACTTCCCCAAATTGTCATGCCTGTGGGATTTTTCCGTGAGTGCCTAATCGTGGAGTAGCACATCACACAAGATGGTTTTCATAGGTCTGACAAAGAGGTGGCTGATTGTATTTTGCTGGAATACTTTTGGCCTGGGTTATTTACAGATGTCAAAAATTACAGATAGAATTGTAACCCTTGTCAGGCAGTCCAGTTGAGACAGGGTCAGTCTGTAGCCACGCGTGTGTCATAGGGTTAAGCCAAAGTGGCACCTCTCTTGTAAATAGTGTTTAAAGTGGCCCTTCCTCTTTTTTCGTCATAAATGAGGCCTCAAAGGAGGAGCTCACAAAACTGCACCTAAGGGGGAAGGGATGTGATGGTTTATCATTTTTCTTTTCTTATTTTCACATCATGATATTTATTTTCTGAGATTGTAGTTCATAATTGCGTGAGAATAGAAAAGGGCTAATTATCTGTTTTAGCAGAGAGCCGAAATATAAGCTGGTTTCGTTTTGAATGAATTTTTGTTTGTATGAAATGGTCAGACCTTTCCTGAACTTCGTAGAATAAAGACCTCCGTTTGAAAATCTTTACACTTGGTGAATTTAGACAGCAATAAGGGTTTCTTATTGAGACCAATTTTAGGACTTGGGTTCTAATTATTGGTTGCTGTGGTAAAAGTTGCCACAGAATTTAGGATCAATTCAATTTATAATAGTTTAATTAAAAAGCAGGTAAGATATTCAACCAGTACTGATTTTAATAATTGTTCTGAAACAAATGTTGACCTTGCAAACAAAGGTCAGAATGGGTTAAATGCTGGGAAAAGTAAATGAACTGCAGCTAGGCTTCCAACCAAACGAATCTATTCAATTTAGAATTCATAAATTTGGGTTGATGAACTTGTGAGATTTAATTAGGGGTTATGGGCTGGAAGTTAGCTGACCTTTATTGTTTTGGTTTCAGTATAAATATATTCTTCATTTTTTTATAGATATCCATTTATATACTGTGAGGAGACAAGTGTATCATTATAGACATTCAATTTTGTTTATATGCCAGTGCATGGAAGTGTCATTTAATATGTGAGTTTTGATTCCTATTTATTTATTTATATTTTTTTCTTTTGTATTTTTTTCTCTTTGTGTGTTTAGTATGTTTTATTTTCATGTAAGTTAAGTTTTAAAAAAGAACATTTTTTGTTTCATTTTCTCCTTTTTTTCCATTAAGATAGCTGTTTTGTTTAATGTATTTAAAGTTCTCAAAATTAGGTCTTTAAGGATGACAACTCCCTCACAGCCCTCAGGGCAAGGGTTGTAAGTTATGCCCTGGGGGTATATAAGGTGTTTATAGAAAGCATTGTCATAGAAACTCAAAAAAGGCTTACTTGATTGGGAATTGAAAGGGCCAGTGCCCATTTAAATTGTCAGAAGTGACTGGAAGGCTTGACATTTTTATAGTTAAGATCAATCTGGGTACAATGTATTATTACAGATTTTTTTTTTGTTTAGACCAGGATACTTTGTATTATGGAAAGGACTAATGCCCTTTTTAATAGTCAAAAGTGATTGGAGGGCAATTAGTCCCCCTCCCATTTGCCCATTATGTTTAAAAACTAAATGTTGCCTTAAGATTAAATCCAAATGCACTGTGTTAATGCTAATTCCCAATAAGACATCTCAGCAGTATCCCAAGAATGACTGAGGGTATTATGTTCAAATTTTGGGGCTAATTCTGCTCTTAAAATTTAACCAAATCAAAATATCGTAAGTGTATCCAAGCTATCAAAGAAATTAAACAGATTTTTTTTTTGCAAATGGTATCAAGTTTTCTATTTCAGGTCAACTAGAGGAGGTATGAAACTAAATTAAACACTACTATTTGTGTTCAGATTTTTAAAAGGGTGTACGTTGTTGAAAACTGCTAAAAAAAAAATTCTCCAGCATACAAATAGCAGGCCAAACTATAAAGTCTTGAAAAGAAAGAAAAGATTTAAAGTATTATTTTCTTTTTCCCTGAAAAGACTATGTCAATATAAAACAAACAGAAATTAATTTCAAAAAAAAAACTTTCCCACAAAATAAGTTTTTCAAAGACAATAATACTTTGAAGTTTTGTAAAGTACAAATTATGTTCTGGCCTTGGGAAGGCATAGGGGATTTTAGCCCTACTCATGTTAATGTCTGCTCGTTTTGAGTTTGACTTGCTTATTTATTGTAATTTATGTTTGTTTTGGGTTTAATTTATTTACCAATGATGATTTATGGTAGTTTCACATTTGGTAGATTATTTGATTTTATTTGTTGCTCATTTTTGGTTCAATGGATTTCTTTACATTTCTTTGAAAAACTTATATTGTGGAAAAAGTTTTTTTAATTAATAAAGATAAATACCAGAAAGATTATGGGATTGTTACAATAGATACAGGTTAGACAAAATACCACAAATATTTTTTAAGGGCTGCTCAAAGAGGATTAAATCTGGCTATTATCAGATCTCAATGGGATATGTATGCTAAGCTACAAAGTCCAACTTAAAATCCCTCTTAAAAAAGATGAAATGGCAAGGTCAGTGAATAGAATTGTACAAGTTAAGAAAGGAACCAGGCAAGGTGCCATTGCAACATCTTGTTATTTCAATAATTATTTCCTCAAAGCTCAAGACCTGTGTGAATGTCTTGAGTTCTTTCTAGCATCAATATCTCCTTAGTCACTTATAAAAAAGACATTTTTAGCCTCAGCCAAACTTTAGACAAAATTTCTGAGACTTTCAAAACTACAAACAGAATACTTAAAATCTGGTCTTGAATTCAATACTAAAAATCCTGATGCAGTTCTTTTTAACTGGAAGAGCCAACTTCCTGATGAAATTGTACTTGGAAATTCAAATATCTGCCTGTCTGACCCAACTGTTTATCTTGGCATTCCCATTGAAAATACAATTTCTCACACTTATCATCTCCTAACAGAACACACTAAACACTTTGCATCAGGTTCATATGCTTCCACAGTCTCTGCTAAGCTTTGTTTTAATCAACGTTATCTGTCAACACTGTAAAGCTATGTTGCCTCTCCCCCCCTGCCCTAGATCCTGTACATTGCACCATTTTTGAAGATTTTTATATATTCTAATGAATTGAAAATCCACTCTTCTTTCTTCCATTTTGCAAAATATCTACTGATATATTCAATTTTGACAAGCAGTTCAAGGCCAATTAATAGGCTTCATATAGTAGATCCTACTGTAGCTGTTTGCTAAACTTATAGAAAAACACAGCCACAAAATTTCAAAACATGATTGGAACCAACTCCTTCTCTACTAGGTACATTCCCATAGCTGAAGCCCTTTGTTGTTGTTTTTTTTTTTTGTAGTATTCTGTGATTTTCTTTTTGTAGGAAGATAAGTTTTCAATAAACAATAGGCTAAAAAGTTTTTTCTTCAAAGGAGGAGTCATTATAACTAACACCAATAAATAAATACTATATTGGCTAGTTGCAAATGAGGGTAAAATTCTAGACAAGCAACTTTTTGCTATCTTGGAAAGTGGTTAGCTCAGGAAAAATGAAACTTTCAGGGATGGATCCATAGACTAAAGTAGGCTCTGGGAGGGTTTTTTTAAGTGGCCTAAATACCTCTACTCCTTCTACCTCTAGAGGGCACTGACCTTTGAAAATCTTTGTTTTAAAAAACTAAAACCTTGCAAAATAGATCTTCTGCTTAAATGAAGGACACAAAGTAGTTTCAGCTTCACAACTTTGCTTAGTCTTAATTTATGTAGCCTATTGCCAAGCTACTATGTAAACCATGTTCTGATTACTATATCTTGGAAATTTGCATGCTTAACAAGTCTATAACATTTTGCCTTAATTATCAGTTTCCAGCTTCTTTTTCTCTGGTTTTAGTTCTGAAAATGTAATTCCTCTTATTTGAATAAAACTTTAAGCCATATCAATGACTTTTTTCTTCTAAATCTAGGAAAGAAATTTGGAAACCTTTGAAAATACCCTACCTTCAAAGAGTATATTTTTGGCCCTGGATTCATTACTGAAAGTTATATTCTTCAGCCTAACCTCTTCAAGATAGCAAAAAGTAACTTGTCTAGAATTTTACCAGAACTGGTTTGTGAATTTAGCTTACCTCTAGTCTATGTCTGTTATGGAATCTCATATATCCTATTTACTACCTTTTATTTCTGACATGAATAATCAACTATCCACCTAGGCTACATTGGCAGATTAGCTTATATTAAAACCAATGAATTAATTTTATGCATCTAGTTGAATATTATCTATCTAGCCTAGTCAATATTTTGGATGGATATTGACAGAAGTTAGATATTATTCTTTCATTAAATAGAAGAATAAGGTAAAATTCTACTTTAGCTACTTTTGGCTATCTTGGAAAGGGGTTTGGTTAGGAAATTGAAACTTTCAGCAATGGGTCTACTGGTTAAAGTATGTCTTGGGAAGGTATTTTGAAGTACCTACCTCCACTCCTTCTCCCTCTAGAGGGTCCTGAGATTTGCCTACATGACAGGTGTACACCTATTAAAATTTTGACAAAACAACAGTTCACCTTGATTTTCAGTTATCAGTTTCTTTTTCTGTGGGTTTAGTTCTGAAAATGCAATTCCTATTATTTGAGTAGAATTTCAAGCAATATGAATATTTTTTTTTCTTCAAAATTTAGGAAATGGTGAAGATTTACAATTTCTCCTTGTCACAAAGAGACATGTTAAGAAAACAATTCTTACTTTATAATATGTATAATGATCCTAGTTAACATATTATCCAAAGGGAGAACCTTTATCCTCAAATCTTTCCTCCTTTTTCCTTCTTTTTCCAACTGAAAAGAAAAAAATAACCATTTTTGCCATGCTTTATTTCAAAATGTTTATGTGTTTTGAAATTTGTGCTTCAATTTTTTATAGATGGCATTTGCCCTGGCATTCAATCCCTATATTAAGTTCTGTTAATTAACAGAGTATGTACCCCACCCCCCAAATGTGGCAATTTTCAAAAGGTTAACACATTTTGTTAGCATGGAGGTTTATTGTTGACTTTTTATTTTGAGCTGGAAAAAGAAGGATTTTAGAGGAAAGACTTGATGATAAAGGTTCTCCCCTTAGATAATATGTTAACTAGGATCATTATACATATTTTAAAGTAAGAATTGTTTTCTTAACATGTCTCCTTATCAGGAGCCACAATTCTAAACTCATACTGCCTTTTTTTATGCTCTTTACAAATATAATAATCATTTTTGTCAGAAATGAATTTTAGCCCCCACCCCTATATATATCAATTCAGGGTATATATTTGCACATTAGGGGGTGAGGGTAAATTTTATTTCTGATGTAAATGAGAGGTAAGTTTAAACTCCCCCCCCCCTAATGTGCAAATATATACCCTGAATTGGTATATATAGGGGTGGGGGCAAAAATTCATTTCCAACAAAAGTAATTATTATATTTGCAAAGAGCATAAAAAAAAAGCATCAAGTGGTATATTCACTTTATTCGTAACTCAATAATATGATTTGTTAAATATTTACCAAATAAATTTTTGAAAATGCCTTTTGAGCAGGTTATCAGCTAGCTACAACACTTTGAAGACAATTTATAAGCTAAATAGGGTATAGCCTAACCTAAATAGGCCTAATGAACAGAGCAGTGACATAAAAAGCTATTTCTAACTTCAAAGCATCCTAAAAATTAACAAGTATATAGCCTACACCTTACGTTTCAAAGGACTTAATGGTATTTGTGACTTGGGAACACAACAAAATGGGAAACAGTAGATGACTTTAATTTCGTCTTTTTCGTCTACTTAGAAAGGTTGCCACAATTCACAGTCAAAACATGCTGTGTTCTCAAAAACAAGCTGCTAAATGGATCTTTCGTTTTGACAGAATCCTTTAAAGCCGCAGTTATACAATAGCTGCGTTCGTTTTCGTCGTTCTATGGAAATCAAATCCTCGGTTTTACAATTAAGCCGTTCGTTTTCGCCGTTCTATGAAATGTTTCGCTTATAAGCCGTTCTTTGAAATGCCGTTCTTCGTTCTTAGTACCGTCGTTCTTTGAACGACGAACTGAGCCTCATACTCCGTTCAACAACTTTAATTTTGGGCACCAAGTTTTAAAATAAAAAAAAACATGACAAAAAACAAGTTTATTGATTTGTTTAATTTTGTAGATTTTGTTGATGGGGTTTTCATTTAAAAAATGGTAGTGATTTGTTTTTCGTATATGTTTTTCGTTAAGTTGACCCTCTTGTGATTTCTAAGTGCTAAAAATTTGCTTACTTGACAAGTCTCTTTCCTAACCTATTGAAATTTTGACAAAGGAAAATTTTATAGGAATTTTTAGTTTTTCATTTTCTTTTTCTCTGGTTTTAGTTCTTAAGATGCAGCTCCTATTATTTGATTAAAATTTCAAGCCATATCAATATTTTCTTTTCAAAACTCAGGAAATGTATTTGCAGATCTTTAAAACCTCATAAATTAGGATTGAGCAAAGTTGTGAAGCTGAAAACAGGCTTCTTGTACTTCATTTAAGCAAAAGACCTGTTTTGCACGGTTCCACTTTTATAACACAAAAATCTTTAAAGGTCAGCAAAAGTCACTGCCCTATAGAAGGAAAAAGAGTGGAGATAGATACTTGAAAACACCTTACCAGAGCATACTTTAGCATATAGACCCATCCCGTAAAGTTTTATTTTCCTAACCTAACCCCTTTCCAAAATAGGAAAAAAGTAGCTGAACTAGACTTTTACCAAAAATTTCCATTTTCCTTGTGTCCAATAGACCTTGTGTAATAAAAAAAACACTGAATAACTGCCTTCTTAAAAAAAATCAATGGACAAGGGAATAAAATACGTCCAGACTTACTTTTCCTATCTCTAAGTCACCATTAGCAAGTGCAAAACATATCTGTGATCTTCCTGATATAAAAACATCTTCTGCCACAGCTTCCAATAGGAGCTCATTGTCAGAGTCACTTACCTCTAGTAACTCTATTGCTTGTTTTGCTACATTCACAAGTATATTTTCCATTTTTGTTGTCCTGGTTGATTGAAATTTTATCTGTGGCTTTGAAATTTTATCTGGCTAAGGAAAGCTCTTATAAGCCGTTTTTTCAGTTAAAAGACGTTCTTAGAACGGCGAATTAAAACGCAATTTAAGAGTAAAACCAAGAAAATATTCTTAGTACTAAGAACGACGAACGGTGAAAACGAACGCAGCCAATGCATACAATCGTTCAATTCTCAATCTAGAGGTGATTACTCACAGGAAAGGCCGTACTCAGAGAGGGGGAATTTGAACC
>JAQQPU010005160.1:23601-37310 GCA_029168905.1 Artemia sp. Kazakhstan ARC1039 | reverse complement strand
TAAAAACTTAACAAAAATGGATATAAACCTTTTGTATGCGTTTTTGATTTTTTTTGTGTAGCCCCCCCCCCTATTGGGGGTGGGGGTTGGGGTAAAACCCCATCCGAAAAAAATCCTGGGCACGGCCTTGCTCACAGGCCATGCTTTTTGCACACACACAGAAAAAAAATTCCCTATACACTCAATTTAAAATCAGATAAATTATCCTATAAAACAGACATTATCAAAACATTGATTTCTTTAGTAGCAGCTGGAATTACTTAAATCTTTGGTCAAATAGACATTCTTTGCCAAAAGTATACTTTTTCACACGGCTAGACATTTTCTATAGCACGAATTAACATACCCAACTAGACAACTGTTCTATTTTATCCCATATGCATGGCTTTACGCATTTCGCACCATATGAGCGAAAAGACTCCTGTAGATGTTTTTTTTTTTAATTAAGGTCCGTTTTATTGTAGACTAGTACTTCTTGCACATACTGAAAAGAGTACGTGCGTCACGTATCAGTATGTTACGGGAGCAATTGTGCTTAGTTTCAGGTGTGTAGATCACCTGTATGGCTCTGTTCTGTGCTTTCAAGATGTTCAGGAATATCAACATGACCTCCGCGTGTCAGGTTCGTTCAGGGATACGGTTTTTGTCAGCAAGGATCCTGTCTTCTGAAAAAGTTCATTAAAAGATTTGCAAAGTGTACGGTGACACTATTATAATTGAAAGCGAAGTGCGTGAGTTGGTACGAGAATTCAAAGAAAGCCGTGACAAACTTCATGAACCATGATGAGGTCTGTTCCGGTCACCTTTCTTTGATAACAGACGATTTAGTGGCTTCCGTTGAAGTGAGGTTTCGTGAGAATAGGTGCTTCACAATAAAAATCTATCAGATAATTTTTCCAAGGTTTTGATGTCACTACTTTACAATATTATTTTGGAGTCTACAGTCTAGGAAACTCTACTCCCGTTGGGTCTC
Source organism: Artemia sp. Kazakhstan ARC1039 (assembly GCA_029168905.1). Taxonomy (NCBI): domain Eukaryota; kingdom Metazoa; phylum Arthropoda; class Branchiopoda; order Anostraca; family Artemiidae; genus Artemia; species Artemia sp. Kazakhstan ARC1039. The sequence continues at coordinate 36,337 of JAQQPU010005160.1, read as the reverse complement.
AAACCTCCTAAGAGAGGACGACAAAGACCAAAGATTTGAGTGTACGATGGCATTATTGACTTTTATTGTTATAACAAAGAAAGTGACAGCGTTTTGAGTTAGAGCATAGCTATAGATGAGACAAGGGTTTTGCCTATTACGCCCGAATCAAAGCAACAGAGTGCGGAATGGAAACACACGATCCCGCGCAAATGTGACGTCCAAACAAACTCTGTTCAAGTGCAAAATCATCGCGTCAGTGTTTTTGGATAGGCATGGTGTTTTATCCATCAACTTCATACAAAATCGAACCACTAATAACACAGAACCATAATGCTAAACCTTCAAAAAGCTACGCAGAGCGATGCAAATCAAAAGACATAGCATGCTGGAAAGGCATCAGGTTTCGGCATTTAAAAAGATTCTTGCAACCAATGGCGTATTTAAGATTTCCGTTAGTGATGGGGGATGGTGGGACACCCGCTGAAGGCTCCTAAAAGTCCAGAGACTTACAAAATAATAAGTATATTACTGTCATAGTCCTACTTTTGAGCTAATTTATTACTATGCTACTAAAAAAAATTAAATAATGAGTTCAAGTAACCAAATTCAGAACCTCTAATCTTGCCAATCCTTGAATCAAATAGAAAGCAACATAATCAACGCAAACCCATCACTGCAGTCACTTTAAATAATTCACTGTAGATATATTCAGCGTAATCATTGTAAACTGTTAAATTTTAATCCGTCTCGATTTCTTCCCTAAGTCGCTTAAAACATCGTCGAAATCTACGTTGACATCTCGTTTGATAAACGTATTTGCAAAACCATTCAATCTGCCCACTCCTGTGCGATTTTAAAGTATGTTTCGGGAATTGGGAATTCGTTGAATTTGATAGCTGTTAAGTGAGTCTCGGTTTATTAATTGATGCGCATTAAATGCTACACATTGCAGCAGAAAAATTACAGTAATAGTTTGTAAACCTATAGCCCGACCTTCACTTAGGAATTATTGTTCGTTTGATAAAATTGTTCGCAATAAAATAATTACTCCTTTTCCTGTGTAAAAAAAAACTTTGTGTAAAAAAAACTGTCCTGTGTAAAAAAATCTAAACTGTCCTGTGTAAAAAAACTGTGTAACTTCCCTGTGTAAAAAAAAACTGTGTAAAAAAAACTTTCCTGTGTAAAAAAATAATAAGTATATTACTGTCATAGTCCTACTTTTGAGCTAATTTATTACTGTGCTACTAAAAAAATTAAATAATGAGTTCAAGTAACCAAATTCAGAACCTCTAATCTTGCCAATCCTTGAATCAAATAGAAAGCAACATAATCAACGAAAACCCATCACTGCAGTCACTGTAAATAATTCACTGTAGATATATTCAACGTAATCATTGTAAACTGTTAAATTTTAATCCGTCTCGATTTCTTCCCTAAGTCGCTTAAAACATCGTCGAAATCTACGTTGACATCTCGTTTGATAGACGTATTTGCAAAACCATTCAATCTGCCCACTCCTGTGCGATTTTAAAGTATGTTTCAAGTCACGTAAGGGGGTAAACGAACGCTTCGCAGAAGCTGCGGCAAGAGTGAGAGTGGAGAATATAATCAAGAGTGAATACACGGCTGGAAAATAGTGGTGGTTGCACAAACCAAGGGTTTCAGAAACTTTATCAGGACGGCGAGACTTACCTATAGACCTCCATTTTATTTTCCAGACAGTTGGCTGAGCAAAGAGACTAATTTTAGAGAAAAAGTACCGCTTGTAATACAGCATCGACAACAAAAAGAGAGAGCAGAAGTTGGATTTGAATAAGGTGGTGATTAAGAAATATCATATCGAAGTACTCACGCTGCTCGATACAGAGTAAAAACAAAGATACAGGTATGGGGTAAAGACACAGTCCTTGCAAAAATACTATTGCCTAAAGAGGAAAATGACTGACGATGACGTCTTGGTATTAATGCGGGTGTCCCTACACTTTCACCTGTCTAGACTGCTTTTCCATAAATAGAAGGAAAATCCGCTTCTGCTAGATCTTTTAATGCAGACTTGCATAGATCAATATGTTTACAACAGGCACGTAGACTTAAATTTTTCTTCGGCAGAGAAATAGAAGTTGAAAGTAGAGTAGAACTTCCTTTTTCAACAAGTCAGAGAGAAAACAGAACTAAACTCTGTTATGACTGCTACAAAAGAGTTGGCTTTCACCATTAGACTTGAATCGGAATGGTTGTCAGTAAGGCTCTTCAGTACTCCAACAACATCAGGGAAGGCTCCAGAAAAGTGATAACACTACCAAACCTCCAACTCACCATGTGTCACAAAAGCGAAAGAGCTTTTGCGTTTTGTATGCGGTAGAACAGATGGAAGAGAGAAAGCTAATGACTGAGGTCGTTTGGGACAAGAGGAAAAAAAGAACAACAAACTCTTGCAGGTATCCACACAACGTTTGAATTGAGTCCATTCTAAAGGCCTTCACTGGGGCAAGGTTCCAACAATGCGAAGCACAATGCGTGTAAATGGTAAGTGGCAACTGCTTTTAATTTTGTGCTTGAGCGCCCTTGTAAAAACCAGACATATTACTACCTCCACCAAATCCAATTCCGACTAAATTGATCATGTCTAATCCAAACTCTAAGCACATTCTAATAATCAGCTTAGCAAGACCTACACCAGTCAAGTCATTTGTAGCGTCGAAGCACGAAAACCTTTCTTCTATTTGATGATTGTCATAGAAACGGATCACAAGAACAAGTTGTTCTTTTGAACTAACATCCCTCGTCTCATCAGCCAATATCAAAAAACACTTTGCATGTTTGACTTTATTCAAAATTGTGTGCCGAAAGACATTGCTTACATTATCAAGGATTTCATTATGGACTCGAGGAGACACATATTTTGCATTTTTAGCGGATGATTTAAAATCCTCCTCCCCCCCCTCCAATTTTGTTTTTCCGCAGTACAAGGTAAATCGCAACAACCCTCTTAATATCCCTTTTTTCATCACTTTCTGCAAGGAGATCTATTTTTTCACGATGACCCTGCAGGACCAGTTCATGATAAACACAAAATAAACTAGCCTGGACAATTAGCTTATTTATTTTTTCTGTTTTTAATCTTTTCCTCCTGATTTTCCAAATTCAATTGCTGGTCCATTGGAATGCTATTTCCTTCTTGTATCTGGTAAACATAATAGATTTTTGTTCTGCAGTATTATGATACTGTCTTTCCTCATGATATTTGAAGTCAGCGAGAGTATCTTTAAGATCAATATACTGTTTCGAAACTAAGTGTCCAAGTGTCTGATGTGAGCCTTTACCAGTCTGGAGTTTGGGAAATAGGAAGCATTGTTTACAGAATGTACCTTTCTTTGAAGGACTGAACATCAACCATAAATACTCTTGGAGCTTACTACTTAACGAGCAAAGAAGTTTTGTCACTGCAAACCTCTTGTTTATGCCTTTTATATCGGCTGTAAAGGTTTACTTAAGTTCTCATATATAGTCAAGAACATTAGCTTCTAAATATGGTCTTTATTCAATAACGTTAAAATCACACGTGCAGTAAAGTGATGGTAAAAGATAAGTGTGCAGTTTAGACGAAGGCCAAATATAGACTAACTCTTAGAAGTACAAACTTGGCCTGAATTTCTTTGGAACGGAAGTATCAGCGATTAGCAATTTGACTATCCCTGGGAATAACACTGTTCTAACGATTTCGATATAGTCCCAGAAGCCGCCTGGAAAGAACTTTCGTTGACATATAAATGGGCAAACCCCCATTAGAAATCAGACAACCTGAAAGGTCTGAAGAATTTATACTCCAGATAAACTTTACATCACTATATCCTCGGCATTCCGCTTAACTGCTTCAGGAAATTTATAGTCTTTTCGTGATTTCCAGTGCCTATACACTAAGTCCAGCTTTCGAACATCAGAAATCTGTTCGCGCTTTTTGAAGGATTCCTGACCAATGTCAAGTAAGGTGATTCTGGGCTCAGTGAGTGAAGCGTCTTCTGGTTGCTAGTCAATTTCATGAAAGGGATTATTGTTAGTTTATCTTAGAAGTTATTCTAATATCTTATGCAAGTTAGCTTGTAAAATTAGTTTAATTCACAAATTTATAAACTAAAACATTCAAACCTGTCTCAGAGATTAAAGCACAAAATAGAAGATTTTTCGATCCTATAACCAATTGATGTTTTGTGTGGCTCTGTTAATCAACATTAGCCAAATTTTTTTGGAACAAAAAGGTCATAGGCCTTCCTTCTAAAGCGGGGCTCCCATGGTATCAATAAAGTTTGTCATGAAAGTACGAACCATAAAGTTTGTCCCGCTCACACAAGGATTTCATCTTTTTGACATAACAGCAGTTTTTCATAGAAAGTAACTGAAATACTCAGACATGGAGCTGAGAAAACCATCTTTTTAAGCATTTTTTCCTTTTAGCAGCAAATGAAAATACTTTTTGTTTCTTTCACCAAGCTAAATATTTAGACAAGTATACACGATTATTTTTGTAGAAACTTATTTGCATGTTGTTTATCTGAAATTTTCCACACGTCTTCTACTATTGGTTGAACTTTGCCGACTTTCTTGAAAAAGTTAAATAAAGCTTAACTTCTTTCTGACTACAATAAAGTCAACAAATTTATGCGAGGAAAACGGTTTATTAACTTTGTGGACATCTTTATTAACTTTGTTGACGCCGTGGAAGCCCCGCTTAAGTCCTCTCCCCATTCCGCTAATTTTACTGTGACACCCTTTTCCTCAGCCCAAAAAACGACCTAATTCATATTTTTGCGTTTTTTTTTAATTTAAATGTATTCTTGGATTTCTAGTTCTTGTAACCTTCACAACTCCATAATTGCTAATTCCAAGAGGAGATAGGACAACTGACTCCAGAGTCACCGCTCTCCTTTCTTTACAGTTCTTAGAAAAAAGGGTTCAGTTCAAAAAACGGGAACAAAAACCAAGACTTCGAAAGACAGGGAACAAAAATAGCAAGTATTGTCCCTACAACCTGCTCTTGAGTTACTTGGCTCAACAGCAATCTTCCTCTCTTTTCCAATAAAGATTTTATGGCACATATTGTTGGTAAGAAACCAGCAGCATCCGGCTAAGCTGTTTTATATTCAGTCTCAGTTATCATATTATAAAGTTGGTCGTTATAAAGCACCCACGGTAACTCTAGTTCTTTTATCTGTCTTCATTTCATGATATATTTCCCTATAAATTAAACAACCCTCCCCTTTCTCTGTAGCTCCAATTCGCGAAAAAAAAAAACAATTAGACAACCAATAAACTATTTTTTAAAAACTGCAATGTTAATCAAAACTCTCTGTCAAAGAAGCTATTCCGCTGGGCAGCGTAGCTTCTCTAGTAGAGTTAGGGACTTAGGTCGGCTACTTTATAACAACAAAAATTTTTAAGAATTTCGAAGCTTCTGTAAGGTATTAAAGAAAGTCAGTGCATTAGTAAGAATAGGATTTACCAATAAACTATTCAATTAGGAATTAGAATGAAATAAAGAATTTAAACCGTTGTTGAAAACTAATCTAGACAAATAATGTCAGTTCAATGTTGTTATATGGCTAATATGGTTTCTTCTTAATGTTCAAACTTTCAAGACCATTCAAAACGTGAAATAATGAAAACGGTGTATAAAGCTGCAATAAAAGACCAGCCATTAACAATCCTTTTGAGTGGAATGGTTTTGCTTGGAATGAGATTAGACGAATACCTTCTACCCTTAATTCAACAACTGGAACAATAGGATTCAAAGGACCATCTTCATCAACCATACTTACTCCTTTGAAAAAAAAAAAATTAAAAACAAATTGTTGACCTTTTCGTTTCGCCATTATATCTGCCAATATATTTTCTGTTTTTAAATATCACTGGGTCACTCTTTCTTTCACACTCTTTTAAATATGACTGGGTAAATATCACAAGACCAAAACTTGACTGAGTCAAGGCAAGAGAAGAACTGACTAAAGCCCATTCTAAGACTCCCTTAGTAGGACAGAACATGCCGTAAAAGTTCTCCTGTTCCACTTTATAACAACTAACATGCACGAGAATTTTCCATGTTCCATTTTCAAGACAAAAATTCCATTAAGACGCAACCTGATCCACACTAGATAATAAATCTTCATTTTCAGAATTGGAAATTTAAAGTTCGGAAAACGTGACCTCAATAAGTATAAAATATATTTCCGGAGACTCGAGCAAAAGGATAGAATGACCAAGGGGTTGATATCTCTCAGCTAAGGACGTAAGGGAAATTTTAACAGATTGGATCTAGACAGATATATAAACGGAAAAAAATTCTAAAGGTAAAGATTTTATTGCTGTGCGGTGCTAACCGCACAGCATATATAATCTAAGTATACAATAAAAAACAAAGGGGACTGCTGACAGCAAGAAATTAAACTCTTAATTTTTTTTGGAGGGGGGGGGGCAGGCCCCTAAATACGCCATTGTTTCAAACTCCTAATTTGATTCAATTGAATGAACCCTTTGAAACTTCATACAAAGAAAACACGTATCTTATGGGTTTTAACTTGGTCATAAATATTTTATTAATTTATAAAATTATTTATAAAAGCTCTAAATGGTCAAGAACTAAAAGAGATAAACATGGTGATATTTGCGAATTTGTAGAGGAGGGAGTTCAAAAGGCCCGGCCATTCTGTGCCCTTAAACCATACGAATTGAAAATCTTTCCATGACTTAGAATTATTTTTTTAAGATTAAATCCTTCAATTTAAATCTAACAATGAATTTTTTAGTTCTAAGTTAAAATTTAGTTCAGAAACATCTGAAGTACATAACAAAATAGCACTATTTTGTTAATACTACTTTTAAGAAGCTTTTTAATTCTGCGCTTCCAACACCACTCCGTCAGAACCAGATTCTCACAGTATTATTATCTTCGATTGCACAAGCTATAACGAAACTTAAGTCTAGTTCTGTCTATTGTAGTATAAGTGCTAAACGTTTAAATGTAGATTGTCCAGCTGTTGTCCAACACGCACAACTTCTTTTCCAGACGTGTTCATGTGCCTCGGTTGTTCCTGAAAGTTTTTTGTGCGGAACAGTTAATTCATTCCAGAAAAAAGGATAGAATCTGACAGAGTGTGCATCATATAGCCCAATTGGTTCCTTACAATGTATGCCAATTTTTTGAGCATCATCTCCTCCCAACAATTAATTCATTGGCATGTTTTGATGAAAATTAGATCGGATTTACAGATGGGGTAGGTTGCTAGCAGGCCCATCAAATTTCGGATAAACTTCTTATTGAGGCTACTAAAAAGGGATTTGAAATATATTTATGCACCTTAGACTTCTCAAAAGCTTTTGGCACGTTTACGGTCTCCCAGGGTATATTTTCCCTATTTAGTCATGGAGTAAACTTCAATATTGGTATTCAAATTCTTTTTTTTTTTTGCGGATTAAAACTGATATGGGATTTTCAGAAAATAAAATTTATATGCGGCGTGGGATGCTGTCCTCTCTACTTCTAATTTTAAACTGTGTATATCATATGTCATTTCTACTATTCCTTCCACTTTCTTTCTTAATTCAGTAAATATTTCTCATCTTACTTATGCGAATGATATTCTATTAATAACCAAGACGAAAAACGGACTTTCCTTGTCTGTTTCAACAGTAGCACTTAAACTTCACGTGATTAGCCTCTCTTGCTAAACTATTTTTGTTTTTACCGATGACTCAGTTTTGTTTCTTTCTGGTATTTACCCTGTTTTTCATAGAAAAAGATATTAATTCAGTTCGTTTTATTATTTCCGATTTTTCCGTTTTCTACTGTATCTGCCCCAATGGTAAAGAAATCGAAAGCTCGTTTCTGTTTATAGTTTACCAGATATCGGTTCAAAACTTACAGAGTTCGTTGGAAAATTACCCAAACTGCTTATAAGCATCTTTGTGCCTACACTGGCCTCACTCTTATACCTTAGTTTGCTTCTTTTCTTTTATTTTGTTAAGCGTGTGTTATAATTCTTTTATATTCCGATTTATACTCCTAGTTTTCTTTGATGTATTCATCTGGTTAACGGTGTCCTTTCTTATTTTGCGTTATTTCGCGAAACGTCAAATTTCATAGTTTTAGCCTACTTGACTCCAGTCATTACCATGGCTATAGTTTCCTAATCTTAGTTCTAAGGCCCAAGTTCGAATTCTGTCACAACTTTTTTTTTAAAGAATGAATATACCTTGTTATTTTACTTCTGAATTTACAGTGCATCAACATCCGTAATAATAATACTATGAGCAAAAGTGAAGGTACCCACTTGGTCAAACTTCTTATCACCTAATATAACCTCTTCATGCTAATTTTTTTCTAATTTAAGCTTCAAACATTGCTTTCCAGACTTATTCTTGTACCCTAAACTCTTAAATCTTATGAAATTATTTCATTTCCAAAAACAAAAATTTCATCTAGGATACTCAAATCTTTTAATATTATATCTAATTTAGCCTTTGTTGTCTTTCTTAGAACAAAGTCCATCAACATAATCCGTTTAAACAAGGATACAAAACAATCCAACTTAGCTCCTGATTCCAGATTACCCAACTACTGTCCTAATTTCGTTATATTGACTTTATTCTGCTTGAAGAAAAAAAGAAAAATTGAACTCCATATAAGTTCAGATTACATATGACTTAAAAGTCGACTTTTAGGTGGTATGGAAGTCTACCTATATGCTCTATAATATTTGGTAATAAAAATTTGGTTAAAAAAGAAGGTTTTTAAGTGATGTGTGTTCTGATTTATATCTAAAAACCAATAATAATAAAAGAAAAACATATGTTCATTGTTGATTTTCATTATACCATAGGCTTTTTCTGGAAGAAAAAATTAAACATTAATGAAGAGTCCAGAAAAATTTCTGACAACCACACTTCATTTTACGACATGATAACTTCCTTGCAAAGAAATAAAATAGCGATGGAGCTCTAACCTTAACCTTAAGCTTCCCTGTTAAATTGAAAAGAAAGCAATGTGTTTCTTTTTTTTAGTGAGGTACTTTTACCCTTTCTAGTCTTTGTATTTTTCTCAGTTAAACTAACTGTAACATTTTCAGACACAATTTACAATACTAAGCAGCAAATATTTTAACATAGAACAAAACTGATCACAGTCTACCAAAGTTAAAGAATCATTGAGGGTTTATGGTTCTGATCATTTTGACAATGGAGTTAATTTCTTCTCATTCATTTATATAAACGTTAAGCAAGTTTTTTTGCAGTGTTATTTTTTTCTTCTCAATAAAATTATAAATAACAGTCTCAATTTTACTGCACATAGATTTTGAAAAAATATTTTCCGAATTTTTTACTTTCATCCACAACAGTGTTAGAAGATGTTTCTCTTTTTATTGATCTGTTCAGATTTGAAATATCTTCCTCTATCGCTGAAACAAGTTCATTTGGATGCGAATTCTTAATATGATCATGACAATTACTTTGACAGGAGAATATTTTAAAGCATTTGTCACACTGCCAAATTATGTTGGTATCTGAATGTGATACCTCAACATGATTAGATGCATCGATTTGTATCGCAGGAGACCCAATGTTACAATAATACTCTTCTTTCTCCAGACCTTGGGACAATGGTGCTTCAGTTCCAATCTTCATTCGTTTCCCAACTCTTGTTCCCACTTTTCTGAGATCCTTCTTCATATCTGTCTCTGCAGCAAAGCCATTACACAGCTTTTTATGCTTGTCAAGCATACTTTTAGTCCCCAAGCCCAAATAGCACATATCACATTCATAAGCTCTCCAAGGCTGATAATGATTCACTAAATGATTCACAGCATGCTGTGCATAATAAAATTCTCTATCACATCTTGTACAAGTGTATTCTCCCTTGGTGTCACTGTTAGCATCATCAAGACCCAGTTCCTCCCAAGCATGCCGCAGGTAATGACACTTAGCACCATAATAAACCATTTCCAAGTCGCAAACTGAGCATCTGACACGTTTAGTAACATGAGTAGTTCTCGAGTGTTCCTGTCTTTCTCCTATGGACAGGAATATTTTCCGACAGACACCACATGGGAATACTGGAGTTGAAGCATGACTAGTCATCAAATGAAACTTAAGGTTTGGTTTGGTGTAATAAACTTTATCACATTCAGTACAAGGGTAGGTATCTACAGTTATTTTGTGAACAAGAGTTCTATGGTTTGCCATGCTTCCTTTTTTCAACACTTTCTGACACAGATTACACTTAACAGAATCTTTATTGCTCGATCTTTTGGACTTGTTGAAACTTTGTGGATCTAGTTTCTTAAAGTCTGTATGATTCTGAACATTCTTCTTGCAAGCATGTCTTACATGCCATTCCGAAAGACGCCTGCTGGTTGATGGGAAACAACAAACTGTGCATTCGATTTTTCTTTCTGGAAAATAATGCCCTAATATATGGTTTTTCATTTTGTACATACTATCTAAAGATCTGGAGCAAATTCTACATTCAATATTATTCACATCTGTGATGCACCAACTACTCAGCTCATCTTCAGCATGACCTAGATAATGCTTAATAGCTTTTGGTGAAGGAATATGTTCATCACAGAATTGGCAGATAATTTGATTTTCTCCTTTGGCCGAATCGTATTCAATACATTTCTTCATATGAGCATTTAATTTGTTTGGCCTATCAAACTCTCTGTCACAGTTATCACACTTGTGCCTCTTTGAATGAAACCTGTGGAAGTGTTGTTTCATCAAACGCTTTAAAACCCTTTTCTCACATTTTTTACAATTTTCTAACAAGCTAGGATGCAACTTCTCATGTTCGTCCAGTTCAAATTTGGTCTTAAAAATTTCATCACACCCTTCACAGGCTTTCACATTGTTAGTATGATGTATCATATGCAAGTCCCTGTCATATTCATTATCGAACGTCTCATTACAGTAAGGTCGTGTGCAAACAAGTGACATCTCTCCATCGTCACTAAAGAATGTAAAAGCAGAGTCACTTATATTCGCAATATCACCAGGATCGTTTTCTTCTTTTTTTACATAAAACCAAGACTTTTCACTTTCTTCATTATCTTCTTCATCTTCACTATCTAGAAGACAACAAATACAATAATTAGTTAATTTCAGCATAAAATGTTCCTATCATAAAAAAAGAACAAAAATACCACAATAAATAAAAACAAGTCTCAAAAAAGTCAGGCAAAAAATTCTACTTTGATCAGCCATATTTCCCATGATTATTTCTGTTCAACTCCGCAGGGATTGACAAACTCACCAGCGAACTTCAAACGAGGGAAGTGCTGCAGGGTATGGGTTCCACATTCTTGTTTAATGTCAATCGTGTCATTAAAATGAGACGACTAATTCACTTATGGTTAAATCTGTAGTAGGACAAAAAACCAAGTTAGGCCAGACATGCACACTCCAATGAATAAGAGTTTTTTTTCTCTCCAGAGTTTCCAAAAAATAAATATTCTAAAGCCCATTTTATTAATAAAAGGCTTGTTCTGTTTAACACACTGTTTTAACAACAATAACTTTTATGTTCAATCACTTTTTCTTTTTTCTTCACAAAATAACAATAGAACAAATGGCCAAAAAAACATATTTTTTTAAGCCATATGGCTCTTCACGGATTAATCTACAGAGCACTTGTAAATATTATCAAGAGCTTTCAAAGGAACATTAAGTATGTTTCAAGCAGCAGACGATTTATGAATCAACCCTGGATTCACAGCAAAATTCACATCCTCCAATTTGCCCTTTTTTTAAATGGGGAGCTCTAAACTTTCAGTTCCATATGTTTGACAAAAGAGATTATAATGGTATCCTTCTTGTATTTCCCAGCCTTTCCATTCCAGAAATAGAACAAATAAAAAAAATTTGTATGCCACATGGTACTTTGCAACGGTATTATGAAGATAAGCTTACAAAAAGCTTGTATATATATAATGAACAGCTTTGGTACGGGCCATTGAGCATTTTTCTAAGATGTTGCAGCAGCAACTTTTTGAAACTTACTCAGGTGGCCAGGAGGGGTTTAAAACAGAGGAGAGGTTGTCAACTTCAGACTAAGAGTTACCAACGATTGAGATTATAATGGTACCCTATTATGCTTCCCGGCCTTTCCACTCAAGAAATGACCCCAAACTGTCATTTCAGTGCACATGGGTGTGACCAGTAGCTGTTGAATGAGCCATTAAACATCTCTCTACAGTTAGCTGTTACACCCTAGACATGACTTGTCTGTGGTGTGTTTTTTACTAGTTTGTAAATATTACTGTAACCAAGAGAGTTTGCAAGCAATTTATTTTAAATAAAGCCTTAGCTTTATGTTGCAAAAAGTAAACCTGTCGACGTAAAACATTCAATTTTTCAAGCAAGGAAGGAGGGATTAAATTGGCCCTCTACCTCCCATAGGTTTAAAGTTGGGGAAACTCATGGTCACTGTATCTTTCCCCTCTCATGGATGCACTCTCAAAGTTTGAGTTATGAAAAAAACTCAAATAGTACTGTAAGATATACAGTACTCTTGTTAAAACGATAAAAAACCGCAAAAAAAGAGAAACGAGGATAAAAATAGCCAGTGAAAACAACGCAGATTACAATGCAAATATTTCGGTCAAGACCTCCGCTTGACCACCCTCAGTGCAGAATTTGCATTATAATCTGCATTTTTTTTTCACTGGCTGTTTTTATCCTCGTTTCTCTCTTCTTGACAGTTTTTTTT
>JAQQPU010005160.1:0-23591 GCA_029168905.1 Artemia sp. Kazakhstan ARC1039 | reverse complement strand
CAGCAAGCTTTGATCTTTTTTCAATCAGCCGTTTTCTAATATCTCTCACTGCCGTCGGAGCATCATCACTAAGATAAATATCTTTATGACCGCAAGCAGTCTTTCCTTTAAGTTTTTTACTCTGTTTCAGAATCGTTATTTTTTCTTCTCTAGACCGAACAGTAACTTTAAAATATCTACGCTCTTTTTTTACTTCTGTAACAGCAAATTCTGGGGTCTCATTTACACCTAGTCCTTCTTCACAAACAGTTTTGAAAATCGCTTTAGCTTCCTCTTTATCATCGCAAGGTACATTCCAAACCACTATATTTTTCTCATTCATTCTATACTCGCAATGCATTAACCGATTTTTCAACTGATTATTTTCTTCACGGAGAAACACTGACTCAGCTGTAACAACACTAATCTGTGATTTTACACTTATTATTTCATTCTCAGTAGCCGCCACATGGGTCTGGATCGTCGAAAATTGCTGCGATTGGCCAGATAGAGCTTCCTCGAGCGATTTGACCCGAGTTTCCAAAGATTTGAACTGGTCCGTGATACCGTCAAGCTTTTTTCCATTGTCTTTCACTATAGTTAGAATTTCAGAAAAGCTCCGAGCCAGCGTCGAAATTGACAAAGTCTCTCCATCCTTAGGTGAAGATGACGAATAATCATTTTGATCCTCTTCGAATGAGACTTCTTTACGGTTTCTTTTATTTCGCCCCATAAATGAGTAGCAATTAAAAAATGGACAAATAGTCTTACCTCAGCCGGCAACGATTGTTTATCCACGATGTTGCTAGCGTGCAGTGCTTTTAGCCGTTTGGCACGGCAAACACCTTTTCCAACGTCAGTAATCAAAGACTCTGTTTATAATGACTAAAATCCAATCCTCTTTTACTCCATGCAATTCTTCAGTTCAAAGCAATAATCACACACCAAAAAATTTTCTTTCATCAATTCAAAACATTAATCTCACAAGCTATTTCACTCTTCAGCCAAAACTACCGCAGGCACGGAGCGCCTAAGGTGTTACTCGTTCGGGGAATGAATCATTACTAAAAGCGATGTTGTAGAAAGCGATGTAGAAAGCGAAAGCTATAGAAAGCGATGTTGTAGAAACATCAAAAAAGGCTCATTCAATTGGAAATTGAAAGGGCTAGTGTCCTTTTTTAATAGTCGAAAATGATTGGAAGGCAACTAACATTCTTTCCACGCCCACCATTTCCCCAAACACATCCAATAAAAATTTTGAGATAGCCATTTCGTTCCACACAGTTGAAAGTTCTGGAAATTATACCTTTGAGCAGGACATTCCCCCCCCCCCACAGTCTTCAGGGCAAGGGTCATAAATTATGCCCTGGGGGCATATAAGGTTTTTATTGAAATCTTTGTTGTAGAAACTTGAAAAAGGGTTCATTCGATTGGAAATTCAAAGGGCTAGTGCCCCTTTAATTTGTCGAAAGTGATTTAAGGGCAAATAACCCCCCTCTCACGCCCAACAATAAAAATGTTTAGATAGCCATTTTATTCAACGTAGTTGAAAGTTTTAGAAATTAGGTCTTTAAGCATGACAACCTCCCCCGTCCCCCAAAGCCTTCAGGGCAAGGGTTGTAAGTTATGCCCTGGGGGCATATAGGGTTTTTATAGAAAGCGATGTTGTAGGAACTTCAAAAAGGGCTCATGCAATTGGAAATTGAAAGGGCTAGTACCCTTTTTAATAGTCGAAAGTGACTGAAGGGCAACTATCCCCCCTCTCACGCCCACCATTTCCCCAAACACATCCAATCAAAATTTGGAGATATCCATTTTGTTCAACGTAGTTGAAAGTTCTGAAAATTAGGTCTGTTAGGATAATAACCCCCTCACAGCCCTCAGTGCAAGGGATGTAAGTTAAGCCCCTGGGGGCATATAAGGTTAATATAGAAAGTTGTTTTAGAAGTTTCAAAAAGGGCTCATTTTATTGAAAATTGAAAGGGCTAGTACCCTTTTTAATTTGTCGAAAGTAAGTGGAGATTAAATAACCCCCCTCTCATGCCCACCATTTCCCCAAACACAAAAAAAATCAAAGTTTAGAGATAGCCATTTTGTTCAACGTAGTTGAAAGTTCTGGAAATTATGTATTTAAGACGGAGAAACCCCCCAGAGCCCCCAGAGCAAAGTTTGTAAGTCATGCCCTGGGAGCATATTAGGTTTTATAGGTAGCGTTATTGTAAAAAATTCAAAAGAAGCTCATTCAATTGGAAATTGAGAGGGCTAGTACCCTTTTTAATAGTCGAAAGTGATTGGAGGGTAACTAACCCCCCTCTTACACCCAACATTCCCCCAAACACATCCAATCGAAATTTTCAGATAGCCATTTTTTTCAACGTAGTAGAAAGTTCTGGAAATTAGGTCACCCTAAATTGAGGATGACACCCCCCCCCCGGCCCTAAGGGGCAAGGGTTGTAAGTTATGCCCTGGGGGAATATAAGGTTTTTATTGAAAGAATTGTCGTAGAAACTTAAAAAGGGCTCATTTGATTGGAAATTGAAAAAGGTAGTGCCTTTTTTAAGAGTTGAAAGTGATGGGAGAGCAACTAACGCCCCTCTCACGCCCACCATTTCCCAAAACACATCCAATCAAATTTTTAGATAGCCATTTTGTTTAACATAGTTGAAAGTTCTGGAAATTAGGTCTTTGAGGATGACAACCCCCCTCACAGTCCTTAAGGTAAGGGTTGTAATTTATGCCCTGGGGGCATATAAGGTGTTTATAGAAAGCGTTGTCATAGAAACTCAAAAACGGCTCATTTGATTGGAAATCGAAAGGCCTAGTACCCTTTTTAATAGTCGAAAGTGATTAGAAGGCTTGACATTTTTATAGTTAAGATCGATGTGGGTACAATGTATTATTTTTTCTTTCGACCAGGGCCCTTCGTATCAAAGGAGTTGTAGGAACTTCGAAAAGGGCTCATTCGATTAAAAATAGAAAGGGCTGATGCCCTTTTTAATGGTCAAAAGTGATTAGAGGGCAGCAAATCCCCCTCCCACGCCCACCCTTCTATTTGCCCATTATGTTTAAAAACTATATGTTGCCTTAAGATTAAATCACAATTCACTGTGTTAATGCTAATTCCCAATAGGGCATCTCAGAAGTATCCTAAGAACGACTGAGGGTATTATGTTCAAACTTTCGGGGCTACTTTTGCTCTTAAAATTTAACCAAATCAAAACAGCGCAAGTGTATCCAAGCTATCAATGAAAGTAAAAAGACTTTTTTGCGAATGGTATCAAGTTTTCCATTTCAGATCAACTAGAGGAGGTATGAAACTAAATTAAACACTGCTATAAGTGTCCAGATTTTTAAAAGGGTGTATGTTGTTAAAAATTGCTGAAAATTTTTCCCCAACAAACAAAAAGCAGGCCAAACTATAAAGTCTTAAAAAAAAGAACAAATTTAAAGTATTATTTTCTTTTTCCTTTAAAAGACTATGTCAATATAAAACGAACAGAAATTAATTAAAAAAAACTTTTTCCACAAAATAAGTTTTTCAAAGAAAATTAAAGAGCTCCATTAAGCCAAAAATGAGCAAAAATTAAATCAAATAATCAACCAAGCGTGAAACTGCCACAAATCAGCATCGATAAATAAATGAAACCCAAAACGAGCAAAAATTAACATGAGTTAGGCTCAAAACCCTTATGCCTTCCCAAGGCCAGAACATAATTTGCACTTTACTGAAAAAAAAAACAACAAATGAATATGCATTGTCAGTTTAATATACATATACTGATATTTAGTAATCAAAATGTTAATATTATTTGATTTATTAGAGCTATAAAAGTAAAAACATTTATATTTTTTATAATAAGCCTTTCAAGGACTTTACTGAAAGCTGGTAAAACAGATATAGGTCGGTAAGACTTAGGTCGGAGATATAGGTCGGAGTGCACGGCCAAGAGTTGGGTAGAAGGCTTGAGGATGCTTTCTTAGCCTCATTCATTCTTGGAGATGATGGTACTTTGGAAAGCTTAGCAAGCTCCATAGCAGCTATAGGAAATGGGACATTTTCTTGATGGGCTATCCTTAAAACTTTGGCCCATTGGATATAATTAGGACATTAGATACAATTTGCAGAGTGGTAGTCACCTCCACAGTTGATACATTTAGGAGCTATAGAACATATAGTTTCACTAGAAACAGGGTGATTACAAAGGCAAGTGGGGCAGATTGTGTCAGAGGAGGAGCAGTACTTAGATGAGTGACCAAGCTTAAAACATTTTGAGCATTGAATAGGCTTTTCTTGGTAAGATTTATAAGCTTTAGGTTGACCAAAAAGGAACAATTAGTCAAACTGCATACTCACTGCTAAGATAAAAATGACACTTTTACTGTTTAGTAACCCATTAGCATCTGGCTTGCCCATCCTATGGACTTCCCGCATTTCTCCTTTATTATTCATGAGACTATCTTTTAGGTCTTCAGTTAATAATTCGATTGGGACATTATACATCACCATTTTCTGTGTGTTTTTTTTATAGGTGGAGTCCACCATTTAGAGGTAACTGGTATATTACCAATTCTATTTTGGTTAAGAGCTTTGCAGGCCTCCTTTCTGTCTTGGAACATAACTGTAAAAGAGCCACCTCTATTAGCATTCACACTGAAACTACATCTTAGATATTTGAATAGATTCATTCTAATGTTAGAGATATTTTTGGTAGTAAACACTTGGTCTTTTACTGTTCCGGTGAAAAGGATGATTTGTTTTTTCTTCAATTCCATAGCTGAAACTGAATTAGGGATTTCTGTTATTTCAGGAGGGCTCGTGGAGGGCTTTCTTACGTTTCTGCTTTCTAATAACTGTCTGAAAATTATCATTGAGCTGGGAATCAGTTTTTGGGTTCGGAGACTCTGAGACTGTTATTATGGTGTTATTCTGGCTGTCATCACTAGAGATTTGAGATACAGCAATGGCATTGGCAGCTACGGGGGTGTCAGCTTCTGAATACCAATTTGATGGTTGACCCCCTTCTCTGAGGGGGCTAGAAGAGCTAGGACACATACAGTTAAGGAAAGAAAAATTCCAAAACAAATCCTACCCACAATAAACTTAAATGTCACTCAATCAACACAAATATCATTGAAACATATGACTTTCTGACCAGACTCTTGGATGATGGCCTTCTGGTGGATGTCATATTGTTTGATCAATCGAAAGCCTTTGATAAAGTAAAGCGTCAACTTCTTCTCCTGAAAATGGAAGCATACACGGTACATGAGGATATAGTTGCCTGGATTGAAGCCTTTCTTACTGGAAGAACTCAGAGGGTAGTAGTTTATGATGCCAAAACTGTTTATTCAGATGAAATTTCTGTCATTAGTGGAGTCCCACAGGGCACAATCTTAGGCACTCATTGTTCAGCATATATATTAACGACTGTACAACAAACCTGAACAACCCACTGACACTATATATAGACGATTGCAAGCTCTTAAGACAGGCCCAAATTAGCCCCAATCACTCAACGATGCAGGAAGACTTAGATCAACTATCTAGATGGTTTTCTGAGTGGGGTTTGCAGTTCAACGTGTCAAAATGCAGTCCTGTATATTGGACACAACAATTCTAAAACCTTATTGTATTGGAGATTACCTGCTTGAAGCTGTAAGTGAGGAGAAGGACCTGGGGGATATTTTTGATGATTAACTGAAGTTCCACAGCCACACATAAGCTCAAGTTGCTGAAGCAAACCAAGCCCTAGGGCTCATAAAACGAACATTTACCACCAGGAAACCCTGTGTGGTCAGGAAGCAATTGTACAAAGCTATTGTACGTCCATACCTGGAATTTGGAATGACCCTAGCATCTCCACATTATAAAATGAACATTAAAGCATTCGAGTGTCCAAAGGCGAGCAACAAAGCTCACACCAGCTTAGCAAGACAAGCCAT
This sequence comes from Artemia sp. Kazakhstan ARC1039, assembly GCA_029168905.1. Taxonomy (NCBI): domain Eukaryota; kingdom Metazoa; phylum Arthropoda; class Branchiopoda; order Anostraca; family Artemiidae; genus Artemia; species Artemia sp. Kazakhstan ARC1039. Next base: position 17,669 of record JAQQPU010005160.1, on the reverse strand, counting down.
ATGAGGAACGCCTTGTATCCCTCAAACTCCCCACCCTAGTATACTGAAGAAAGAGAGGAGATGCAATCACTACTCGCGAATTGCTAAAAAACAACCTCTCAAGTAAAGTTTTCTCCCAAGTCAAGTCTTAGCGCCAGAAATTCTTCCCTCTACGCGCTGTCCCTTACTGGAACAGCCTCTCCAAAGCAGCCATCCAGTCCCAAACCATAGATGTATTCAAGAAAGGAGTTGACCAGGACTGGGCCAATGCATAGTGTAGGCTAACCTGGTATGCCAAACCTTAGTCATGTCACAGCACCAGCAAGAGGTTCCACATGAGGCTCATCACCACCTTATCTCGCTGGAAATGCAATTAAAGGTAATTTTAAGGTAAAGGAAAAAGCAATAATATACTTCCCAAAAAGATGACAATAAAGGCTTAATTCCGATCACTGAGCCAATTTGAGCCTGATGATGACTGGCACAGGTCCCGTTGAAATTATCATTTCAACAAAATCCTGATCTGGCATCCATAACTTTGGTAAGCTTATTACCAGCTACCATTAGGATGCATAAGAGTCAGGTTAGCCTCAGAGAATATATTGGTAATATGACACACAAACTTTATATACTCAAAAACTTTCTATGAAAAACAACACCAAATCAAAAGTGGACTATCCCAAGTTGTAGGCGCTCACATCAACAGGAAATGATAGTTGCTCTGCTAGGTGGCTGGTTCTACCAATGATGAATGGGTCATACAGAACTAACTCAACATCCTTCCTTTTGATGAATGAGGGAGACTTACCACTGGTTACAAATCTGCCAGAGTTGTTTTTCAATAGCTCGACTTCTACATCTCTCTCACCATCACCGATACTGTCTTCAATTTCACTTTGCTGAAACAGGCAAAGTTTTCTGGCAATAAAATACCTAATTGCTTTTCCCTTTAATAATGAAACCTTCGCTAAAATGTAACAATTATTAGACATGTTTCTGACGCAGTAGTTAATTATCTATCAATCACGTTCTGTTTCCAAAATACAGGTTCAAAAATTCACAACACAGAATGTGCCTAAAACTTAAATTATGTGTTTGGAAGTTAACGGTTATTTTCATCAGTACATGTCAAAATACTAGAGGAATTGGTGCAGCTCCTCCCTCAAAGATGGATAATCTTTATAATATTTCATAAAATTACATCTTCTAGTCTTAGAGTTGGATGTTTGGAAACATCTTTTGTACCAGTCATAGATGATCCCCAGCTACCTCAAATTAGTTAGATACAACTATGTAAATGTGACCAAGTGGCATTTTTGGGCTTTAATTTTTCAAACTCCCCTGATGGTTGAACAGATCAGACTCAAAGATATTCACTAGTAAATTTGACACCTGTACAGAAGTTGTACAAATATGAGAGGTCATGAGGGCCAGTCCTGGAATGCCCCCCCCTGCTTCTTGTACACCCCAGTGTGTATTAACACTTATACATTCCAACAATTTTGCAGACTTTTTATACTTAGAAAGCTGTATTCTCCTCATAGAGATGTACCATCTGAGTAATTTGTGTTTCAAAAAGAACCCTCTTAAACAAGGAAAAATAGAAATTAAATTTGCTATGTCAAAGAGCTATTAAATCTTCTTTGCGTAAATTCTAAGTATATTTTAAGTCCAATTTCAAAATAAATGAAAGAATTTATTAGATTATTTATCTTAAAAAAAAATTTGATAGACCCTTGCACGTTTGAAGTCTTTGGTTGTAACAAATCTGAAAATACAAAGTGGTATAAAGATAAAATAAATATTGGGGAATCATACCACTTTGATATTTCTTGAGAACCTAGTTTTAAAGGACTACCTGCATATATATGGTGCTAATTAGATAATGATAAAAGAATCAAATCAAGAAAACTAAGTGGGTGAAATTATGTAATTTTATCTATTAATGTATGAAATTTTGTAATAATATAGTATGAAATTTTGCAATAATAACAAAACCAAAGTCAAAATAAACATTTCCATGTTGATAAAATAACACAAACAAGAAGAAAAACAAAATTTCCCAACCTCTATCACAGCATAGTTATTTCTATTTACATAAAAGTCAGAAATTCCCCAATAGTTCCTTTCTTTTTTATACAGCTGGCTCCTCACTATAATAAAATATATATTTGGCTCATTTAAAATTAATCAGGGACATACAAATGAAAATCAAGTGTTCAGTCTACAAAAATACTAACTGCAATAAACTATGATAGCTGATGTGATAGGTAAATGCCTTCGTCAGTCTACAAAAAATACTTGTAAAAGATGAATATCAACTAGCAATAAGAGAGCACATGCACTTTTGAGTTGAGCAGACAAAAACTAAGTGTGTCTGATATTGAAAAAAAAAACAGTCAATAACTACACCGAAAGTCATAAAATCAACATAAATGTCAAAATACAAAATCCCTAAGGAATCAATAGCTAAGGAATCCAGTCTAGGGAATCCATACTTAAAGAATGCTAATTGTAAAAAGCAAGAGTCAATGAAAACTCCTGATTCATTAGTTTGGCAGTCAATTAGCTTCAAATGCTTAAAAATGTCTCAGATAAGGATTTACTTCAAAATCTTGTCACCTTTCTAGAAGAGTAAATCTCTCAGAAAGGTCTTATCATAATCCCTGTTGTTTTGCACTGAAGTCAAGCTTAGACAGTTAAAGGTAAATACAACCTCTTACAAAAAAAGAATATATGATGCCTATCCCCAAGGTTGTCTACAAAAATACGAAGTGAAATCAATGTACGAAAGTCTCAGATGCCTTGGTAAGTGAGGTTTTTTCCAGCTAATTCATATAACTGACAGAAGGCCAAGGTAGATGTTACAACTTTCAGAAATGTATGACTTTGACTCTAAATCTTTGAAAACCTTTACAGCCTTTTTAAAATGTCATCACGAGAAGAAATGAGTAAAAGCTTTTGCAGACCTTCTTGATGATATCTTAAGTGAAAAAACAAACTTCATATTCATAACTGGATTAGATTTATTTCATTTGAAACTCCCATTCAATCATTAATTTTTTTTTTAGATATCTAGCTCCAGATAGATAAATGATTCTCCACTGGGCCCAAAAAATACTTATAATATAACAATATCTCACAAATAGCAGCTGAAAAACAAACTATTGCATCAGATCACATGGAAAAGCTAATTTTTTGGTAAACTGCCACCTAAGAGCTTTTATTAACTTGGAAGATTGTTGTGTTAGGTAAATCAAACTTCTAGGAATTATAAAAGGTCTACTTTACCTTTCTCAAATACTACTAGTAGCAGCTCACTGCAGTATCAAGCCGCCTGAGGCCAAAACAGCTGTATAAGCTCCTCCTCCATCCCAATTTATTTAAAGCCTCCCTCTTTCCACCCTCCCAAGAAGTTTCTATGTGCCCTAAATCTTTACTTTCGAAATCCTCCCAGCCCAATCGGTGACAACCTGCTTTTCATTTGGTCCTAGATGGTTGACCAACAAGGATTTTTTTTGGCAATTTGTCTTCCTTCATCTACAGCACATGTACTAGCCATCTCATCCTATCTCTCAATATAGGAGGTACAAGGTTGAAGTTCCCTTACATTCATTTGGGCCTTAGGTCTATTTCAGTAAGTTTCATTACTTCAGCCAAAAATTTGAGGAGACAGCCAAGCTCTTACTTCTGTCTTATAAGCCAAATAGATGTTCTTTTGGTATTACTCTATTAGATGTACTTTTATTTAATATAGTCATGAGCAGTTCCATTAAATCATTTGAAAGTTTGATTGTTTATATACCATTTATTGAAAACTGCCACCACAAATATTTTTAAGCAAAAAAACATCACAAATAGTTCAAACAAAAACAATATTTGAAACCCTTTTAACCAACTGTATGAAATCAAATTTCTTTAAGGGCTTAAGAAGGTCAACTATACTTTTCTTAATTTTAAGAAGAGAAACTTGATTTTTGCTTAAGAGAATATTCTGAAACATGGGCTAAGCCTGATGGGCAAAAAAAAGGAAAAAAGAAATAAAGAAAGACAATGCAAATAAGGACAATTTTGGCCCAGTGAACCACAAAAACATAGCAGATGTTTCAGCACAGATCTGTGCAAAGCTGTCTTCAGTGCTTACAAAATGAAACATGCTTAAGAAAATTAGCTACCTTTGGAAATGAAAAAAAAGAGAAAAAGCAAAAAAGTGACTAAACATCAAAACAAAAGAGCCATTCAAAAATCAGGTTATGCTTGAATTGTATCATTTATGTTATAATTTATTAGCCATTGACAGAGTAGTTGCTCTTTCCAAGTTAAAATTTTGTAAAAACACGTGTTTCAACCCAATCTCCCAAGCTGTTCCTCAGCCACTGTAGATGAGCTATTTTGAGAACCCATGACTGTATAGTGTCTTTCAGTTTAGTCTACATTACTACTTCAATGAAAATACATCCAAAATTTTTACTTAGATTGGAGGTAAAAATGTTTGCCCTGTCCCCTTCTCTACAAGTCAAAACCTGAGATCTACTTCTAGCCTATCCAATACCCTAAAAAATATATAAACTCAGCCCAAGCAGTTTCTGAGATATTGCACACATGCTTTTTTGATAGCCTAGGTGTATATAGTGTCTTTTGATTTTCGTTGCTGCTCCCCCAGAAGGATTTTAGCCCTATAGTACCAAAACCTTTAGGAAGATTGGAGACAAAATTATTTAGACCACCCTCTCAACAAGTCAAAATTGGAGGTCCAATTACCTCTTCTATCTCCTTAGCATTCCCTGAAAGTTTGAAAGCCTTCTAGAGATATTATAGATGCACATTTTTTATATCTTTGCAAACTATTAATTTAAATCCTCACTTAACTCTGAACAAATTCTTAGCCCTATAGGGGTTTGTAGTGTACAAACATTTATGATAATAAGAGAAAAGAAGCCCCTTCCCTCCCTAGCACAGAATTTTAAGTTCTGTTGACCATCCATCCTTTCTCAAATAACAGAAGGAAGTTTCATCTCCATTACCATTCACACAATATAGATCAATATAGAACAATATAGGTTTCATCTCCATAGTCATTCACACAATATAGCAGATAATCCTATTTAATAGCCTTAATGTATAGGCATAGGGGTCTTTTGATTTGCAGAAACATTCTAACTTAGGGGCTTCTTGCTATTTTTGAAAATAGTTCTCAAGTGAGTGGAACTTTCAGGAATCAATCCAGGGCCAAAAGTGTAATCCAGGAAGGTATTGCAAAACTACTTCCTCTTCCCTTTTCTTATTTCTAGGGCTTGAAAGGTAGAATAGATGATGCCTGTTTGGATCTTGACAAAAAATATTTTACCTTATCTTGAGTTATCAATCTCTTTTTCATTAGCTTTGGTTTTTGAAAGGCTAATTTTGGAATTAGCCTACACTTAGGCCCACTCAAAAAGAAATGCTATTAAATACTATTTTTATCAGATAAATGCCCCTTTTCCTTTTTTGCTTATATTTACCTACAGCATAATTTTCATTTATGGCCTAAATTCTCATTGTCAAGGCAACAACTTTTCAAGAGAGAATAAGTTGGTTTTACATTATTATTCTGTATGAGTCAATGCACTGTTAAGCTAAATCCAAGACCATTGATTCTAAATATATGGACAAGGCAAATTTAGTTTTGGCTTTGGCAAATTGGATTGGCTGTGTTCACATGGGGCTGTCCCTGGGGCAGCATCGTTAGTTTGAGTTCATACCTTGGCTTATAGAAAATGACATTGGAAATTCAAGTGATTTATTTGCTACAGCTGTATTATTTTCCCCAAACCCTGGTATGGTTAGGGAAAGAGTATTTAGAATTAACATAATCATAGTATTGATTAAATTAAAAAAACAATTTTTTTTCCACTGAAAGTAAGGAGCAACATTAAAACTTAAAATGAACAGAAATTATTACGTATATGAAGGGGTTTGCCCCCTAGTCAATACGTCACTCTTTACACTAAAAGTCGAATTTTGTTCCAATTCTTTAAAAATGACCCCTGAATCACAAAGACTGTTTAATTAGAATAAATAGCTCTTTTGAAAGAACTGAAAAGGACTTTAGTGTAAAGAGTGAGGTACTGACCAGGGGGCAAACCCCCTCATATACATAATAATTTCCATTCGTTTTAAGTTTTATTGTTGCTCCTTACTTTCAGTGGAAAAAACTTGCTTCTTCTTATTTAATTTCTGATCATTTTTTAAACAATGCTGGAAAATCCGGCACCCTCTTCATAGAAATATTCCTTCCCCAATGAAAACATCCTCCATGGAAAGATCCTCCCACGTAACCCCCTCCTCTGACCCCTCCTGAAATTGTCTATATATTTCCAAGTAACCAATACTATATGTAAACAATAGGTAAAGTTCATAACATGTAGACCTTCTCACAGGGACTGTGGGGGGATTAAGTCATCATCAAAGACATATTTAGCACATTTTCAACTATTTTGAACAAAATGGCTATCTCAAAATTTTGATTGGGTGACTTTGGGGAAAAAATGAGAATGGAGAGGGCCTAATTTCCCTCCAATTTTTTTGGTCTTTTAAAAAGGGCATTAGAACTTTTAATTTCCGTTTGAATAAGCGATCTCACAATATTCTAGGACCACTGGATTGATATGATCACCCCTGGAAGAAAAACAAATAAACACAGATCTATGATCTTCCTTCTGGCAAAAAATACAAAATTCCACATTTTTGCAGATAGGAGCTTGAAACCTCTATGATAAGGTTTTCTGGTATACTTAATCTGATGGTTTGATTTTCATTAAGATTCTATCCCTTTTAGGGGGTGTTTCCCACTTTTTTCAAAAATAAGGCAAATTTTTCCAGGCTTTTAACTTTTGTTGGGTAAAATTAAACTTGATGAAACTTACATATTTGAAATCAGCATAAAAATACAATTCATTTGATGTATCTACTGGTATCAAAATTCCGTTTTTTAGAGTTTTGGTTACTATTGAACTGGGCCACTCCTTACTTACAGTTTGCTACCACAAACTGTTTGACTAAAGGGCCCAATCCCCTCCACAGAGATATTTATAGAGGCATTATTGGTGATACAAGTCATGGCACCTCAGGCAAAATAGTGGGGCCCTTACTTGCCCAACCGGTAGTACACTTGCCATGTCCCCACTGGTTGGAATATCAATGTGGAATAGCTTGTAGAAACCTTGGGAATACTCCAATGTGTTACTGCACCCTACTTGACCTGCCAGTGGTAGCACTGGTGGTGTTAGGAAAAAATAAACACTGAAAACGACATTTTGAAAACCTGAAATGCTAACATGAATAAATCCTAAAAGTTATTCACCTTACTTTACCCCCACCCCCTAATGTATGCCCAGGGCCATAAATACAGCTGGAGGAGGAAGAAGGCCCCTCAAATGCACACTCAATAGGACCCACTGGTGTGTCCACAAGTCCCATGAGTTACAAACCTTCTCCCAGTAATGAGTTAAATTGCATGGTGATGCAGAACACCATTGCAGTAGGATCCTCTATAGGAAGACAACTGCAGCAGGGTGTAAGATCTATGGACAACAGCCTCTGCAAAGGGCTACCTCAACCCTTTCAGGGTACCTGCAAGACTGGGGACCTTGCAGTCAACTCTATTCCCACTTGAGGAGTGGCGCCCCTCAAGGAACTTATAGCCTAGTAAACAACACAGAATTGGCACAGGATTCTGATTAACAGACAATTCTTCTGGGCTTTGTCTGCTTTGATGGGCATTTTTGGGCTGAAAACCTCTTACTAGCTAATTTATCTACTATGGGCTGTCTCAGAGTAGTAGCATAATATTTGTAGGCACAAAGATATAATGAGTTGGAGGTGATATGCTTGAGATTGTCTATGCAGGATTTTGACTCTTGCTGATAGAAGAGCATCACCAAGTGCTGCAAACCATGTTGTGACCAAGATGGGCCCAGGATTGCACAAAGCCTCCATTCATACTGGAGGTCCCAGGGACTTCTTGCTTTCTGGTTCTAAGCTGGCTTAAGCACTTTGGTGTGGACTGGACAAGATATGTGATCCCCATCCTGCACTGGTATCCAGCATCATTGCTTTTCCTGAGGCCAAAATAATTTCAATGATTTAAAGAACATGAAAATTTGAATTTGGAATATTACAACATAAAAAAATGACTATCATATCAACATTTTGACTGACAAATTCACCCGATTTGAAATGGACTTATTGGGAGTTTCAGAAACTCATATCCCAGGGGTAGGAAACACAAAATTAGGTGATATAGAGTTTGTTTACTCAGGCAGGAAGGATGGGGTATGTAGACAGGGAGTAGGGCTCATGATGAATAAGGGAGCTGATAAGTCTTGTTTAGGCTTGGAAGGTATTAATAATAGAATACTAATTACTCATTTTACAACTAAAATTTCAGGGTATGAGTTATAGCAGTATATGCCCCCTATGCAACCAACTGATGGAGATACTACTGACTCAGATGAATTTTACTCACAGTTAGAGGAGCAAATATACAGGGTTCCAGATAGAAATATGATAATTTTACTAAGAGATTTTAATGCTCAGGCAGGTAAAAATAAGGATAAATGATATCCTAGCCTAGGTAAATTAGGTGTAGGAAAAGTAAACAGTAATGGATACAGAATTTTGCAATTTTGAAGGTATAATAATCAAGTTACAACCAATACAGTATTTGGTCATAAAATGGCTCATAAGTTAACATGGTATCCATGGTATCCAGTGATGGTAAGACAGCAAACCTTATTGATTATGTTATAGTAAACCAAAGACTGGCAGAATTGATACAAGATACTAAGGTATATAGGAGTGCTGTTTTTGATTTTAAAAGTAAAGATCACCATCTAGTAGTGTCTAGGTTAATTTAAAGCTAAAATTTCAGAAGGGTAACTACCTCCTGGGAAGTTATGATGTTGGTAGACTCCAGGATGAGAGTTTGAGAGAAACTTTCCACAAACAGTTGAATACTAAACTTGAGACTTTAAAATTTGACGATGTGGAAGATGATTGGAAAAATTTTAGAAAAATAATTTGTGAAGTTTCTGAAGGTGTCTTAGGGAAGAAAGCTACTACTGCAGCTAAGAATATTGGTGAAAAAGCTCTATGTTTAATAGAAAGAAGGGACGTGTACAAGAATAATGTGAGTGATGGATCATATGAAAACAAAAGGAATGTAAAAAAGTGGAGAAAGCATTAAAATATGAACTATGGAGCTGTTAAGTGGAGGCCATGGATATAATTGCCTAGGATCTGGAAGATGCAGCTAGATGGCATAATAGTAAAATATTGTACCAGTCTGTTAACAGATTGAGAGGGAGTATTCAATCAGGACTTGTCCCAGTTAAAGATAGGAACAGGGCCACAATTAGTGATAAGGAAAGAGTTAAAGAGAGATTGGTATAACATTTTGAGAACTTGCTAAACCAAGACAGAGTTGTAGGAAAAGATATAGAGGAAAATGAAGAAGTTTTTGATACCTTGGATGTGAAGGAAGATTTGTTTTGTGAGGAAAAATTAGCAACAATACTAAAATAATTACAAAATAATAAGGCTCTAGGTGCTGATAGTGTTATAAATGAGTTTCTTAAATATGGTGGCCCTGAAGTTAGAAATGAGTTACTGAAGATTATGAATATAATTTTTGAAAAAGGGGAAGCACCTAATGATTTTAGGGAAACATTAGTTAAGCCACTTTATAAGAAAAGTTATTATAGTGAGTGTGGTAATTATCAAGGCATTAGTCTGGTCTCTGTAGGTAGCAAATTACTTAGTAATATGATCCTTTTAGACTGAGAGATGCTGTAGACAAAGTATTAAGAGAAGAACAGTGCAGTTTTAGAAAAGGTGGATGTGTTGACCAAATTTTCACTCTTAGGTTAATAATTGAGAAGTGCCTGAGTTGTCAAACACCTTTGGTCCTCAGTTTTACAGATTATGAATAAGCATTTGATTCTGTTGATGGAAGAGCTTTAGCAAAGGTTTTATCCTTATATAGCATACCAGACAAATACCCAAAGTGATTAGTGGCATGTATGTGAATAAAACTGCAGCAGTTAAGGTAGGAAATGAGGTTAGCAGCTGGTTTTGTATTAAATCAGGAGTTAAGCAAGGTTGTGTTCTATCCTCCTTTATATAGATTATTTTGATGGACTTTGACAAAGAAGCACAGGAAAGGCAATGGGAGACCACAGAATCAAATGGAGAGGAAGAAGTCTCCTGGACTTAGATTATGCTGATGATTTAAGCATCCTAGATGAAAGTGTGAGCAAAATGAATGAACATTTAGAAATTTTGCAGGTTCAGGGTGCCAGAATAGGTTTGAAAATTAATGTTAAAAAGACTAAGTCACTAAGGCTAGGAATAAGTGAAGATGAAAAGGTGATGTTGGGTAATGAAAATATTGATCAGGTGAGCAGCTTCACTTACCCTGGTAGTATTATCAATAAAGATGGTGGGAGCAGTGGAGATGTTAAAAGTAGAATAGCCAAGGCTCAGGGTGTTTCTTCACAGTTAAGAAAAAGTTTGGAAGAATAGGAAGATAAGTCTGCAAACCCAAATTAGAGTATTAGAAGCTACAGTGACGACAGTGGTCAAATATGGCTCTGAAGCATGGGCACTCCAAAAAGCAAATGAATATTTGCTAGATGTTTTCTAGAAAAATTGATTATGGATTGTTCTGGGTACCTGGCTGACTGACTGTAGGCTGTACACAGAATGTGGTTCAATATTGCTTTCTAGGGCTATAATGAACGAAAGGTTTGGGTGGTTAGGGCACGTTGTGAGGATGAAGGATGACAGATTGCCAAAGATTGTCCTTTTCAGCCAACCATCTAAGGCTAAACAGTAGCCGTGTTTGAAATAGATAAAAATAACAAATAATACTTTGTAATACTTGGTAGAAACAAATGAATACTAAAAACTAGTATATTTCACAGCTTTGTACTTCATAACTATAACAAATTAAAGATTTCAAACTGAACAAATAGACCAATACAATCACTCTTGGTAGAAACAAATAAACAACACAAATATTAATAAAATACAAAAACACATATCTTTTCTGGAGGAAAATACAAAATTAAACTTTTCTTATGACAGTGTCTTCAGATATTGGCTCATTGGTATGTATGAATGCTAAATTTTACAGCATATTTTTATTGAGATTATCATCTTTTTAGACAGCTGTTTTTCTTCTTTTTCTACACTTAGAATCACCATAAAAATATGATTCTTTAATTTAATATTGTCAATATTTGGCTTATGCTTTTGTTATTGATAAAGATTGTTATTTCCTTACCATTCATGCCTATGAAGATTTATATATTTTTTTTTTAATCACATAGAACTTGGATTGACTGCTCAAAATACTTACTTTACTTTCATTTCTAAAAATACTTTAAAGTATTCATTTATATTGAAATATAATAGCCAAATTTTCTATTTTACTGTAGGCAATGGTATGTGTCTAGGTTTCCTAGGTATTAGTTGGTCCCTGATTATATTTAACAAACTTAACTTTAGAATTAGAATTTCATCCTGAACCCAAACATGACATTTGTTTCAGTTGCAGATTCAATATTAAGCCCTTTAAAACCCTTGGTGTAAGTCTAGGAGCAATCCAGTACATAAGCATACATGTTAAGAAAACAATTCTTACTTCATAATATGCAGAAGAATCCTAGTTAACATATTTTGCAGGGGGAGAACATTTATAATCACTTCTTTCACTGCTGTACAACTTTTTTAAACAAAATTCTGAAAAATAAACATAAATTCAACTGCATTTTCTGTTTTCAAATAATCTAAATTAGTAGTTAGACACCATCTCTCTTATTTTAGATACAGCTTACAGACTATACCTATGTTAGCATAAATCTTATTAAAACCTGCTTACCCATAATTGAATCAACAGTGACAAAACTGAGAATCAATAAATGCATAGGAAATATATATTATGGGTTATATATTTGGTTAAGGTTACAAACACTAGGTTAAAATTGAATCTGCAACAGAAACAAATGGCATATTTGGATTCAGGATGATATTCTGACTCTAGAGGTAAGTTTGTTTCTTAGCTATCTAAATGCTCAGTTAATTTACATATTAACCTATATTAATATGTACAAATTTACCTAAGAAGAGTTTAGCCTAATAATGAAAGATAAAATGATAATTTGATTAATAGAAAACCATGGATATTATAAAGTAAGAATTTTGTAATTTTATTTTAGTTTTGAGATATGCATAGTTATGAGAGTTTTAGTTTTAAGATAAGGGAAGTGGTGGATTTGCAGATGAATTATAATAGAAGAGCATGCCTATTTAGAAAGAATATCCAACAAGCAATTGAGTAGTATGTTTACTTTGTCACTAGGCTATGTCAGCTATGGAACTTACATAAGGGCTGATCTTTTGCACTAAAGGGCTAGGCACACATAGCTGATTTTGGGAACTGATTTCAGCAAGGGTATATTCCACATCAAGTGATTATAATTAATGATGCTAAGAGGTGAGGCTTAGTGACGTTTTTCAGTGATTAATCATCATTAATTACAATAAATTGACAATAATCATTAAATACAATTAATTACATGCCTAAAGCTCTAAAGCCCTAGTACATTCCTTGTCTACAATGTAATTAATGATGATTAATCACCAAAGAACCATCACTAAGCCTGCCTCTTAGCATCATTAATTAGAATCACTCAACATAGAATACACCCTTGCTGAAATGAGTTCCCAAAATCAGCTATGTGTGCCTAGCCCTTAAGATCTTACATCTAATATTTCACATGTTTCTGCCAAGATTTTGTTCTTTTACCTCATCTTTGTTCTAAGATCTTACAGCTCACTGATGTTACCAAAAGTGTGAAGGATGCCATCTTTCTGCCATATAGAATGATGATGAGAGAACTTTGATGACATAATCATCATTGTTCTTAGACCACTGATCAGAGCAGAATGATGAAAGACATTTGCAAAATAACACTAGAAGATGTAAGATGTTAGAGCTAAGATTTCACTTTTAAGCATTATTTGTTCAAAAGATGTAAGATATTAGCACAAAGATGAGTAAATGAATGGCCCTATATATTTACCTTAAATTACCTTAAATCGCATCTTCTAGCGACTAAGGTTGCAGGAACCTGTAGATGTCGCCAGGTAGTATTGACAGGAGTTCGTTGCACAATTCATTAGTGGATCATCACATCCTACACGTATACAGGACAGTTGAATATCACACACTAATAGACCCTGGTGGTGGATGCAGGCTCATCCCACTGCGTCCTCCATGGCTTGTTCCTCCAGTCATGGTCAACGCCAGTCTTGAAGCTGTTAACTGAAGCTGCGGAAACAGTTGAATCGCTCAGTGAATTCCACAACGGAACAACGCGATTGGTGAAGAAGTTGTATTTCTCACGCTTTCTGCTGAATCTTTGGCGGAGTTTTATGGGGTTACCTCGCGCTCTGCTAGACTGGTCCTGTTCGAGAATGGGCTTGATAACACTGCTGTTCATCAACTTATATGCCAAAATTACGTCCCCCCTTTTTCTACGGTAGGTCAGAGTTTGCAAATCAAGCTTTTCTAGGCGTTGCTCATATGGGATTTGTTGGTTGGCAAATGGGAGCCTAGTAGCTCTTCTCTGGACTTTTTTCAAGCAACTCTGCATCGCATTTGAAGTGGGGGTTTGCAACTGCCATCCCAAACTCAAGATGAGGGCGGACAAGGGCTGTGTAAAGCTTCTTAATGACCCTGGGGTGGCGACTAGTCACTGATCGCTTGATTAGGCCTAGGATCTTATTTGCCTTTGCGGCTTGAGTTCGGCAGTGACTATGGAACTTCAGCTTACTATCTATGATTACCCCGAGATCACGTTCTTCCTCTGCGCTTTGGATGGGTGTTATAGCACCAGTAGAGTCCAACATATGGTAGCTAAGGCAAGGGTTGTTCAGTCCAAGATGTAAAACTTTACATTTGCTTGGGTTAAACTCTAGTGTCCAAGTTGAGGCCCATTGGCAGAGGTTTGTTAAGTCTTGTTGCAGGGCATTGCAGTCTTCGTCAGAAGCGGCAGGTCCAAAGAGTTTGGAATCGTCTGCATATAGTTCCAGCATATTCTGGACAACCTCAGGAGCATCGTTAATGTAGAGGTTGAATAAAGTCGGGCCCAACTTAGTTCCCTGTGGCACACCACTTCTGACATTTACTGGTGCCGAGTACACGAGGTTTCCGTTGTGGTCGTAGACTGCAGCAATCTGGATTCTATCAGACAGAAAGCTATGGATCCACTGGGCTACGTCTACATCAATGTGATATGCTGACAGTTTAATCATCAGGTACCGGTGGGACATTTTATCGAAGGCTTTTGCCTGGTCCAGTAGGAACACGTCTACAGGGGATCCCGATTCGATAACCTCAGTGATTGATTCATAAGCTTGGATCAGGTTCGTTTCAATGGACATTCCTTTTCTAAAGCCATGTTGGCCGCTGTAAAGGAGACCATTCCTTGTCATGTGAGCTATAACGGCATCATTGACAATTCCTTCAATCAGCTTAGCAACGACTGAGGTAAGGCTTATGGGCCGGTAGTTCTCTGGCTGGCTTCTGGAACCTTTCTTAAATATTGGAGTTATTGTTGCTGTACGCCAATCAGGTGGTAGTTTCTTTGTCTTCAAAGACAGATTATACAAGGAGCATAGCGGTTCGGTGACTATATCAGAGATTTCTTTGAGCAGCCTGGGATGGATGCCGTCTGGTCCTTTGGCTTTGTTAGGGTCCAGCTTTGATAGTCTTTTCTTAACCTCTTCAGTCGTGATGATGAGTTTCGGCATAAGATGTTCGATATGTCTGGGGTCAGGACATGAGGGTTCAGCTGATGAGTCTGAGGAGAAGTTCGAAGCGAAGGTAGTGTTAAGCAAGTTTGCTATAGCTTCTGGGTCTTCCAACTTTTTCCCTTCAGCGTTGAATAAGAATGGTATTGATCGCCTGTTCTTATCTTTCTTGGACACATACCTCCAAAATCGTTTAGGGTTTTCCTTTATACTAAAGGCTATCTTCTCCTCATATTCTGCCATAAAATGCCTAGTTAGATGTCTCAACTTATTCCTGGCTCTGGCATAATGCTCCCAGTGTCGTGTGCATACACACTTCTTGTACTTCGAAAGTGCCTTTTTCTTCCTGTTCATGGCTCTTTTAATGGGTCGATCTATGTGAGGCAGTGTTCTAGGTGCCTTGACAAAAGACGTTGAAGTACAAAGCTGCTCAACATGGAGGACGGCGTTCTTGAAATTTAGCCAGGCTTGCTCTATATCATCACTGTTAGTCACTTGATCCCATGCAACCGCCTGTAGTATTTCCCTGATCCTGCTGTAGTCGGTATACGTTCGTTTGGTGCAGTTGTTTGGTGGTTGACTTATTAGCAAGTCATGGGAAATACAGAGGTGATCGCTAGCGCCAATGGGGGGCAGGTAATCAGTATTCACTAGCAGTCCTGGGTTGTTAGTGATTGTCAAGTCTAGTAGAGATGGTATCTGGTTGTTTTTGTAACGGGTTGGCTGATCAATTAATTGGTACAGATTATTGTTGCCTAAATATTCCACAAACGGGTTAGTTGCAGTTGAACTTTGATGGTAACCTGCTCCATCCACCCACAAAATATCAGGCATATTTAGATCTCCAATTAAAATAAAATCTTGGTTACAATGCTTAGATGCATGATCAGCTAATTGAGTAAGAGCCCCATAAGAGGCAGCGGCATCTGGGCTGCTTGGGCTTCTATAAACGCATCCTATTAGAAGTGGGTTCCCCCCAATAACAATATTAACAAAAACACTCTCAACCCATGGGGAATAATCATGATTCAAAGTCAAATCTCTGACCTGTAATACATCCTTCACATAAAAAAACGCCTCTTCTGGGGTGAGTTGAGAGATTCGAGAACAGGCGATATCCGGGGATCATGATATGATCATCTTCCAGTGGGGTAGTAGAGTTCTTGGGGGTCAGCTCGCAGATACACAACACATCGTATTCTTCAGCAGTAGTTGTAAGTTTTAGTTCAGGAAGCTTATTTGTCACTGTATCAATGTTCGTGTAAAAAAGCTTCAATAATTTCTTTTGACTAGTCTGTGGAGGGTTACTATAATGTATCACTTTTGGCAAACTCTTGAAACTAATGTCTGATGAGCTAGGGCTCGAGCATGAATGGAAAGCACAACTATTATTGCCACTCTTAAATGAATCACTATCATCGACACTACTACAACTGTGGAAACTATTTACATATGGGCTATCCTCAGCAGGCAGTGGGCACTTTAGTGCTCCATCGCTGCCCCGTTTTTTGAAGTTTGGATTTGTTTTCGTTTCTCCCTTTCCGCCTTTGTGCGGTCAAAGTGAAACTGCACAGCACCCTTCAGCTCCCTCGACTTAGTCACAATCTCCTTTTTTATCTTGTAGTTATCAGTGAGGAAGAGGACAGGTCTAGGTCGGTCACCTGGTTTCGGTGGATTGTTACCGAGCCGCTGCGGCTTCAAGATTTTGACAGAGGGCAGATTGTATGACTGGGCAAGATGATCCTGAATAAACATCAGAATATCAGCTGCCTCTTCACATGATTCAGGAACTCCGTAAACTACGATGTTGAGCTGCCTTTTCTGTCTCTCTCTGTCCTCACGGATGATCCGTCTAACATCACTTTCAAAGTTCTTGGTAGTATCGCTCTGACACCGGTTCAGCCTGCTAGTAACTATATCTTCTAATTTGGATTCAACTTCTGCTAGGGTGCACTTGCCTGCGATCTCACTTTCCAAGTTAGAGATTTTGCTGTTAATGTTCCCCAGTTCTTGTTTAAGATCTTGCTGAAACTGATCCAGAGAAGAGGTCACAGCTTTTGAAACGGTAGCTTCGATAAGCTTTTGTGTAGCATTTGAACCAAGGCTGCTATTCCCAGTAACCTTACACACAGGACAGAACCACTCACAGGTGAGGCTGTCAGTCATTTTGCAAAATAGTTGGTATTCTGATTTTGAGATTCCAACGCAATCTATGCACAGCCACTTATCACAACCATCGCAAGACAAAGCTTGGGACTGTTCATCAAGTTCGCGTCTACAGCTACCACACTCATCTTCATTTTTCTTTGGGCTTACCCGGGTTCTCTTGTTTGTTGACACTTTCGGCGGCATTTTCTTCTATTTCTTCGCTGAGAACTCGGCTGAGAACAAAACCACAGTACAACGCCAAGCGATCAAAACTTGGCGCCTGGGTTAAAATTTAAAAAGGCACGTGGGCGGGCGGTCACGTAGGCACTTTTATCGCGAGCTTAAGTTCGATAATTGCACAGGATTCGATGAAAAGAATAGTCAAAACTGATCAGCAAGTATATAAAATAGTCTATGTCCTGTTTATTTTTCCAAAAAACTGTTCTAAGATTTCACTTGATCCACTCTCAAGGACGCCAAGGTCAACACAAAGGATGTAATTTCTACAAGTTACACACCTTCGTATTCTGTGGTCCTGGCGAATAATATGCCAATATGCTTTCTAAATACACTTCTCAGCCAATATATTTTCTAATTTGAAGTTCTTTTTGCCCTGAAAGTTCTTGAGGTAGACAAAATGTGGGAAGTGCAATACTCAAATCACCTATTCCCAGCAGTTTAAG